>VSMD01008521.1:0-147587 GCA_008750895.1 Mirza zaza | reverse complement strand
TTAGGTTCTCCTTCATTGCCTCCTAAAAGCTTGCATTTCAGGTTTCTAGATACTTCTTGTATTCCTGGAGCAATTTCAATTAGGAGAAACAGACTCCTACAGTTATTCATTCGAGTCCTCAGATAAAAGCCTGTATTACACAGAAAAACACCCTGCCCCAGGAACTGTTTAGGGGCTCCTAACTTCTAAGCCAAATATCTTCCTCTTTCCTAACAGGGTTACAAATGGACCTCACACAACTCAAACTGCATAAACAGCCAGAACTTTAACAACATTCACCTTGACATGTTCTGTCATAGGTAGACAATACAACTTTGTCTTCAGAATAAGTGTCCAGTGTTTGAAAGTCGATCTCTTTTTGTTTCCAGTCTTTTCATTCCCATCTATGTCTACATTTCTGGATGAGGGAAAGCATAGTTTTCCTGTACACTGTCTTTAATTCCGGGGCAGAGTTATGGTCAGAATCATGATTACCAATTCTAACAGCAGAGATACAAAATAGCTATTATAAACAAGTGCAAATAATCTTTGAAAATTCTGCAAAGTGGTACCAAGGCTCTGCATTGTATTTTCAATTTTCATTTCAAACTGCATATTGGAAAATTCATTCACTGAAGCAGAGGGACAAGAAGAAAGACTGGAAGGTGGAAGAAAGGAAAGGGCTGGGGGTGGAGAGTAAACAAAGGAATTACTAGTGATTAAAGTGACAGAGTGGTCTCCACCATGCTCTGATAAATCTCTCTGCCAAGAAGAAAGAGGAAAAAGAAATTGTGCAGCATCTTAGGACATTGTAAACTATGGGTTCATTAATAAGCTAAATGGTTTCCAAAATTGATAGGAGTGATTTAGTGAAAGTTACATGACTGTCATTGGCAATTAGAAACGTAACATAATGGAATCAGCATAGGCATTGAAGTTGAGCATTCCTGGATTAAAATAGCAGCTTCTCCATTTCCTAACCGTGTAATTCTGGAACAAGTTCCTCCCATATGGGATGTTTCCTCCCATATTATCTCATACATTCTCAAACCATAGTGTGGATGTTAAAATGCAGATTCTTGGATCTCTTTTCCAGAGATTTCAATTTGCTAGGTCCGAGACAAGGCCTAGAAATACACATTTGTAACCTGTGTCCAGATGATTCGGATGCAGGGAGTTCCTGGAATATTCTTGAAGAACCATCACCCTGGCACGTTGCAGATAACCATACTACTGTTTTTGACGTTTGTAACAGTAGAATAATGATCACATGGTACCGTCACGTACAATGAGTAGCATAATGATCATGCCAATAGAATAGCAGAAAGGTTTACGCATTTGTATAATCATATCTTCTTCATTAACACTTTCAAGGTGAAATGGAAGACATGAAGTGGGTGACCTTTAGCAATGAAGCATGACTGTCAACATGCCTCCGCGACAAGAGCTGCCAATATAGCAGCAACAACAGCAGCAGTCAGGGAGAGACAACTTCCCATGAAGTGCTCAGAAGAGGCTCAGAAAGCCCCCGGGGTATAGACTATGAGAAACCCCCCTCAGTAGGCTGAACTCTGCCTGCCAAGACATCAAAGCCATTATTTTGCTCCACGGAAGACCAATTGTAGATTCCCTGGACAGAGTACCCTCCTGCCTTCAGTTATGGGAGAGCACTGAAAGATATAATTTAACTCGTAAATTCTCCTTTCCTTCCTGTGGAAATAAATACTGTTAGGCATTTTGACCTAAAGACTGGTGTAACCCAACAGAATAATGTTGGGTTTTATGGTTGGCCATCCAGATAAGAAGTTCTGGTTTTTATGACCTACCTAGAGGGAAGAGGGATTCTAGCTTCTCTAGCCTCAGAGGAGCATGGGACTGAGAAACAGGAGGACAGGAGAAAGTCAGTGAGGTTGCTTCTGAGGTCTTCATTTTGGGGTACTATTCTCTGAGCCTCAATGTGATAAAACCAATCTTTTCTGCTCTGCTCATTAGAATACTTATTCTATTAATATGCTATTGAATGAAGTATTTGTTGCCTGATTCTAGAATTGCAAATAAAGCCAATTGAGATTTTAAGACTAAATTTGTTAATAACAATTTTGTCTTTTGACAGTACTCACTGATAGTTTAGATTCCTCCAAAAGATAGCTAACTGTTCTTTTCATAATTAGTAAGATACTTATCTTTTGAAATCTGGGAAGTAAGCCAAAAGTCTTGATAACTTTATCAAGCAGAGGAGATTCTGACCATAATCTGGAGCTTGGTGTCCACTAAAATAACTCTATAAATAGCTGCCAGTTTTGTCACACCTGCCATATATACATGACATTGCTTTAGGTGCTTTTCAGATTCTATTTAATCTTCATAGCAACTCCATAAAATTACTGGCGTACTCATAATGAAACTAACTCAGAGAGTTTAAATAACATATACAAATGTATATAGCAAGTAAGTGGTAAAGCTTCATTATTAACAAAATTCAGTTCTGGGCTAGGAGCTCACTCCTGTAATCCGTGTACTTTGGGAGCCTGTGGAGGGAGGATCACTTGAGGTCAGGAGTTTGAGACCAGCATGGACAATAGCAAGACCCCATCTGTACAAAAAAATAAAAATAAAAAATTAGCCAGGCACAGTGGTGTGTGCTTATAGCCTCAGGCAGGAGGATCACTTGAGCCTAGGAGTTTGAGGTTGCAGTGAGCTATGATGACACCACTGCACTTTAGTCTGGGCAACAGAGAGAGAGCCTGTCCCTCAAAAATAATAAATAAATAAAATACATTAAAAAAAAAAGCTTGTGTTCAAACCACTAGATTCCTTCAGCTTATTTGTCTATGCTCAAGGAAAGTATTAATATGTAGGAAACTGACACTATCCAATCCAGAAATGCATGATAAGGTACAAAGCAACAGTTAGCAGCACCACCAGGAAGCAAAGAGGCAAACGCAGAACATGGTACATTCCACAAGAAACCTGGCCCAGTTTCAACGACAACCAATGGTGTGCAAAAAGGGGAGGGAGAGAACTCCTCAAGAGTCATAGCCACCAAATGTAATGTGTGCACCTTCTTTGGATTCTTAAACAAACTATGAAATATCTGAACAAATAAATATCTGACATGTTTGAGGCAATAAGGGTGATTTCATCATAGACTGGTATCAGATGATGATGCAAAAAAATTACCGCTTAAGTGTGTTAATCTCATGAAGGTTATCTAAGAAGACGTTCATATGGGTAAGCGATGCAAACCAAACTAGGAGAACTGAAATGACAATGCCTGGAATGTGCTTTATGACGCCTCCGGAGAAAAGAAAAATGGCCAAGGGAAAGCCAGTGTGGCAGATTCTTGACAACTGTGGAAATGACGTGACAGGCATATGGGAGTTACTTGTGTTATTTTTTATATTTTTGTGGACGTTTGGACCTTTTCATCAACTAATAGTGTGCTTTCTTCCACGAGTTTCAGATCAGCCATAAAAGACTGGGAACCTGTAACATACCTGGAATATGCTACCAGATATCAGTATTGTAGAAACTAACTGGGATGTGTCATCATGTTTCTGGGGGAAACTTCTTTTCCCTGTCGGAGCTGTGAGACTCTGAACTACCCACAATTAAGTTCTGATGGCTGTCCCAGGTAGCCACTTAAAATAAGGGGTCTGTGTAAGTAGGTCATATATAAATAGCATGCCTCCTACTCATAGACCTTAAAGGCCAAGATGTTTGGAATTCCTTCTGCCTTGCCTGTTTCTCAATACCAGCCACTTCAGGAGGAAAAGGAGTGGTTCTGCATGCACTAGGCAACAAGAAACCCCCTTGCCACCTCTCCCTTTATAGGCACATATTATCTTTTAATTTACTTCCCTAACTCTCCACCAGATATTTTAGGGTGATAGCCATAACCGATATTTAAAGGTTTATTTTTCCTTCAAACATGAATGGTTATCAAATTTGGCCCAGTAGGTACCGTATCATAAAATATTAAGTACACAGTGGCATGTTTCCAAATTTTAAATAGCAATGAAATAATTTACTAATTATCAAAACAGGTACCTTGGAGACCAGATCCCAGCTGACTTTCCCATCTTTATTTCTACCATTTGCTGTTCCTTGTTCATACGCTCCGGTTTGCTCTTGTCAGTGCTGGTATTTATGGTTTTCGTTCACTCGACCTGAAATGCCCTTCCTCTACTCTCCGTAGACCTCAAACTTCATCCCTTTTAAAGTCTAACTCAAATGCTATATCCTTTTTGAAATTCCTTCTTGATAGTCCTGGTTGAAAGTGATTTTTTTCCCCCTATGCTTAATCTCCTCTCTGAACTATTTTTCTGTCTTGTGTTATTACTCATACACACGTGAGTTATTGCCTCTAGTTCTCTTTAAGTTCTTTGCCAATGTTATTTTTTAAATTATTGCACATCTGTAGCAATTAACACAGCGCCTTGTTTCTGTACAAAGCTTTTGTATATATAATACAGTATTTGATAAATTAATAAATGAAGAATACAATCCCTCATGGGGCTCGCTTGTATAAACCACAAAGTTTGGAAAATATCCTGAGCTATAGCTTACACATATTGAAAAGTCAGCTGCGATACCTCCCAGTTTGCAGTGTTCTTTGTGCAGAATGCGTCTTATCAAAACTAAGGAGAACCGCATAGAATGTGCGGGCCTTTTCAAAGAGAGCCTACTGCGTTCAATTTGCCTTAGGTCTTGAAGTTATGGTTGACTGAATGCAAGGCTTTAGGTAGCTGGATTAAAGTAAACAGGATTAAGTGCTCTTCTCTCCAGGCCAATTTTGTGACATGCAGGACTTCTCTGCAGGTTTCCTTTTTGTTCAGGCACCGGATGTGAACATTCTCTGAAGATTGCCCAGTGCCCAAGAGATAGTAGATTGCTCAGGACCCCTGCTGTAGGCCCAGCTGAGGTTGTCAATGACACCATTGCAGTTCTAAGCTTTGCCTTCTTTTAAATGATTATTCTTCATAGATGCAACCTCTGAAGGAAATTGTAATCGGGCTCCTCCAAAAATAGACTTCATGTTTGCTCAGCTTAGATTTTCTTAAATTGTTCCTCTCCTTCTCTTTGAAATGTGAGTCTTCTCTTGTGTTTCTCTCCTTCTCACTTGCATAGCCTGGGTTATTGGGGCAGAATTACTTGCCATAAATTGAAAGAACCAATATATAAGGGGGCTACTCCGCTCACATGTCCTAGGCCCCATATGAGTGGGCATGGTCACACCTCCTGCCCGTTGGGATGGCGACTACCAAAAACACAGCAAATAAAACCTGCCTTTGAGGATCTGGAGAAATTGGAAACCTTGTGCACTGCTGGTGGAATTGCAAAATGGTGCAACTGTTCTGGAAATAAGTATGGCGGTGTCATGGGCTGAATTCTGTACCCACAAAATGCATATGTTAAAGCCCTAACTCCAATGTCACTGTATTATATTTGGAAATAGAGTCTTAAGGAGATATCAAGGTATTAGATTAGGGTGGGTCTTTAATCCAATAGAACTGGTGTGTCCTTATAAAAAGAGAGACACCGAGAATGTGCACCCCCCACTCGCCATGCACCTCCATGCTGATAGATCCCCCTCCACCCACACTGAACTCCCTCTTTGCTCTACTTTTTTTTATTTCTCTCTGCTACATTCATAGCTGATTTGTTCAATCAACCCCTTTAGATATTTTTAATTAACTCATAATTAATTTGGGGGTGCTTGTGAATGACTATTATTCTCAAATAACAATTAAAATATACTTTAATAAGTTTTTTTTAAATACCTCTTCTGAAAGAAAAAACTTATATTGTGTTTAATTTACTAGGCCAGGTGTTAGAAGAAATGTTATCATCATCAGCCACAAAATATATTGTTCATAAATGTTTATCTTGTCCCCCAAACTTAGATGCTTTGATTTTTGATATCATGATGCTGCCTAGGGAAAACTGTGTGACCCATTTTTGGGTGTTTTGTTTCCAATAGTATATATGTCATTATGAAAACATTTGCCATAAGCGTGTATTATAATTTAGATTTCTGGTGATAACTGATTGACAGTTCCACGAATGCATGTGGCTCCCCCTCCTTACCCCTTCACACTTCTCTTAACCTGGAATATTATTTTCCAGCGGCTATAAATTAGAGTCCTTAGAGGGCAAAGTACGGTTTCCCCCACTTAGGGATTAAGGTACAAGCAACAGATTTCCTGTCTGGAATCATCAGAAAGCCAAAACAGATATTAATTTTTAACTTCCTTACCTTATCGAATTTTTTTCTTTTTAAAAAAAGTAAAATTAGAAATACGTATTTTACTATAGCAACCTAGGACAGAAAATTTCCCAGAGATTAAAAAAAAATTGTTTGGCACAACAATGTTTGAGAGTCCAGGGACACAAGTTTTACCTGTGATTCCACCCCAGGTCTGCCTGGAGGCAGTCGGGACCCTTGGGTCCCTAGATTTCTGGAGTGCACACAGGACATAATAGCACACTGTATCATCTTACTTCACAGAGATGATGGCAAAGCCAACCAACCACCTAAAGGTTGGAAAAGATTTAAGCTGCTTGAGAAAGTGAGGGCAATAAAAACATTAGTGGTTATTATTATAACAATCATAATGATATATGATGCTACAAGTGCAATGCCATAGCCCTGTGGGTGCTTACTAAATATTAATTGAATGAATTAATGAGGAACTAAAAGATTCACAGTTAAAAAAATGCAACAAATCACCTTATTGTTTTCAAGATTCAAACGTTTTACTAACGTGTTTATTGTTTTTCAGATATGTGTGCTTTCACACAATCTATTTAGCAAAGTTTTAAAAATACCTCATTGAGGCTATGTTGTGCCTTTTCTGATCTTACCATTGGCTGAGCTAATAATGGCGACTTTCCCTTTTTAAAAAAAATCTTATTTATGGTGCCTAATACTCGCACCTCAAGTATATTAGCTTTTATCCATCAATTCCAGGATCCTGTTGACATCCAAGGAAAACAGCACTGGGTTTTGTAATCAGGGCACTGTTGTCAGAGGTGCTTGGCCACACAGGCCACACGTGGCAACAGAGAGAGGCTTAGCACCAGAAAGATGAAAATAGCGTAAAATTGGAGAAGCTCATCCAACTACTACATGACAAGGTTATCTAGTAGTTCCCAAGCTTATTGCACTTGAATGCTCTTATTTATCATGTGGGAAAATGTAACACATCCCTCCATGATGACAGTTGTAATTTTCCTTGAGAGGCCACACAGTGGTCCCCAAAGTGTGGTCTCTGGAACAGCAGCATCAGCAGCCCCTGGGAACCTGCTAGAAATGCAAATAATCAGGCCCCACCTCAGGCCTCTTGCATTAGATATCTAGGATTAGGGTCTAGCGATCTGTGTTTTAACAAGCCCTCTGGGTGATTTTGGTGCAGGCCAACGAAGATGAGGAACCACTGGTATAGTGGCTAATAGCATGCAGCATGCTAATGTGCCCTCCAAAACCCAGGTTGAGGTGTGACTGCAAACTAGTACAACCTCTGTGGAAAGCAATATGGAGATACCTCAAAGAGCTACAAGTAGAACCACCATTTGATCCAGCAATCCATTTACTGGGCATCTACCCAAAAGAACAAAAGACATTCTATTAAAAAGACATCTGTACTCAAATGTTTATAGCAGCACAATTCATAATTACAAAGATGTGGAAACAACCCAAGTGCCCATCAATACCTGAGTGGATTAATAAAATGTGGTATATGTATACCATGGAGTTCTATTCAGCCACAAAAAACAATGGTGATCTAGCACCTCTTGTATTTTCCTGGATAGAGCTGGAACCCATTCTACTAAGTGTAGTATGCCAATAATGGAAAAACAAGCACCACATGTACTCACCAGCAAATTGGTATTAACTGATCAACACCTAAGTGCACATGTGGCAGTAACATTCATCAGGTGTTGGGCAAATGGGAGAGGGGAGGAGGGGATGGGGATATACACACCTAATGAGTGCAGTGCTCACCGTCTAGGGTATGGACACGCTTGAAGCTCTGACTTGGGTGGGGCAAGGGCAATATACGTAACCTAAACATTTGTACCCCCGTGAAATGCTGAAATTTAAAAAAATTTTTTTAAAAAAGAAAAACAAAACTCAGGTTGAAACTTAATCCCCAATATGGCAGTAGCAGTAATGAGAGGTGGTGCCTTAGGAGGTGGCTGGATCATGAGGGCTTTGCCTTCATGAATGGATTAATCTATTCATTGATTAATGAGTTAGTGGATTAATGGGTTATCACGGGAGGGGAACTGGTGACTTTATAAGAAGAGGAAGAGAGACCCGAGCTAGCATGTGAGCACGCTCAGGCCCCTTCCTGGCCATGTGACACCCTGAACTGCCTCGGGACTCTGCAGACGGTCCCCACAAGCAAGAAGGTCCTTACCAGATACACTCACTTGACCTTGGACTTCCCAGCCATCAGAACTGTGAGGAATAAATTTTGTTTCTTATAAATTATCCAGTTTCAGGTATTCTGTTATAAGCAACAGAAAAGGGACCAAGACACGTGGGCTCTGAAGTACAAGATGCCTACATTTAAATCTCAGCCTTACAACTCACCAACCAGCTGACTGAGGAATGCCTCAGTTTCCATGCCTGAAAAAAGTACTAGTATGGACAACATGGTTGTGATGAATTAATTCACATAAAGTGCTTATAACAGTGCCTTCCACATGCTAAGTACTCAATAAATGTAGGTCCTTATGAATTTTTCAGGACCAAAATAATGCTCACAAGCCTACTGGCTTGAAAATGCTTTTTTGCTACCCCTGTATATGAGGGATCCGCTCCAGGAATTCTCAAGGTGTCACGGCAGAGTACCTCTGGTTGCCAAGGAAGTAGCAGGGCTGTCTAGACCCTCAGGCAAGATTAGCATGCTGTGGGGCACCAGGAAAGCGCAGTAGGTATTGGAGCAAAGTCATCATTGGGCTGTCCAGAAGCAGATGCTGAGATGGAGTTAGGGGTGCAAGATGTTTATTACAGATCAATACCTGTGAGAGGAACCGGAGGGAGGGGGTGCACAGAGGAAGACACTGAATTGGGTGCTGACCCGATGAATCTTTGGCTGACTTGGCAAGGAGCTCTGGAGCTAGGATAGCTCATCAGAGTGTCCCCTGGCTGGCCAAAATGGTCAATAGCTGCAGGCTGCCCCAGGAAGGCCAGGGACCTTAGGTGAGGTGGCCTCAGTGACAGAGGTAGATGCTGAAGAAGCTGGCGGCCGGGCAGCAAGTCCTTCCTTGAAGGAGGGTCTGGGCAGTCTACCACGGTCAGCGTCAGGAGATTCAGAGTAAAAGGAGAGACAAAATCGAGACCAGACAGGTGACGTATTAACTTGTAGATCCAGTTGAAGTGCTTCTATCTGCTTTTTGTCAACGAGACCATACACAGGCCATTATGTTTAGTTCTGGGTGCTATACCTAAGCGAATTGATATTCTAAAGCCATGATTTTTACCTTATTTTACACCTGGTACTCTTGAGGCACATCAGATATTCTGTTGTTAAAGTGGGTCACTGTGGCAGTGGTTCTCAACACGAGGCATGCGTGTCATAAAGGGGCATTTCAGAAGGTGTGGGCACCTGTGGGGTTCAGAATGGCCTCTTGGATGATCCTAATACACCTCCCAAAGAATACCACTCCTGATTCTGGAATCCCAAGTGCACAGAGACTTAAAACTGTATCATATGAAACAAGGTTGAAGGAATTCTAGTGTTTAGCCTGAAAGAGAAAAGAGAGTGGATCTCAAATGAAATAGATACGTCAGTGAGGTTTCTCAGAATTGAGTAATGTATGGATCCCTTATAAAGGGATTGCCTGAAATTCATTTTAGTATAATGTTAACAAAATACATAAAACATAAAACCAAGTGGAAATTTGAAAAACAAAAACAAAATAAGGTATTTACTAAATAAATGCCCCAAAAGCCAATAAAAAAATTAATAGCATTAATTTAATGTTGTGTCTGGTACTGTTTTGATGGAACTAAATTGCCACTAGCAGTATGAGTAAGGCACTGATGCTATAAAATGATTATTTCTAAACTTGCCATGCCACCATATGCCATGAGATCACTTAATTTTGCCACCACTTCTTTCTATTCGAACTACTGCAAAACCTTTCATTTTATAGCATACCATGCTGCAAGGCCATCTGGCATTCATTCAGCTCAAATGCATCACTTCTGAATTGTTTTGTTCTCTTCTCCTTTGCCTACGTGTAGGGCATTGATTGATTCTTCTCTTGATAACATCCCTTCTTTTGGATAACTGTCCTTCCCCAACCCTCCAAAGGAGTCCCCATGTGAACTAGACTTGGATAAGCATAATACTCATTCTGTCCAGCCATGCAGCTAAGCAAATGACTCCAGCAGGTGCAGTTAGAGCCCTTCTCTGGTACCGTATACATGGCTACTGAAAGAACAAAGCTTTTTCTTTCATCGGATGTTGCTTCACCGAGCTGTTGTAAGCCCAGTGCTCCAGTGTGGCCATTCCCATAGCACCTCACACCTCACCCCACCCCACTCCCACCTCTGGAGGTGGAAGCTTGTTCCACACCCAGCGAACAACATAACTGGGAGATGAACAGTCTCAGTGACATCAGCTGGGTCTCAAGGTGAGCTCCACCCCTGGGCTTCCAAGTCAGGGGAGGCACTAAATTCCCATTTAGCTTCTGCTAGTGACCATAGACAACTCCAGAAAGCCTTGCAGCCTCATGTTCTTTTCAGTAGCTTAGCAAGAGTGGCTTGGCAGGTCTGCATGAGCTCAACAGAAGACCTGGCTGTCACTAGCCACTGAGCCCCAGAGGCTTTCTCTTTTCTAGCAATGCCAAGTTCTCGAGCAAGGAGCTTCCACTGTTACATAGCCACCTAGATGTCCTTGCCCTCTCCCCCTATAAATAGAACACTATAGGTGTGGAGTCGCCGCCAAGTCCCACACTGCCTGGCCCTGCGACATCTCTTAGTGGGATAACAGAAGTTTGAGGGATTGTGTGTACTCTGCTACTTCTGGTTTGAAAGGTGCTCCTCAATCACCCATATTTGATCTTTGCAGGACGTAGGGCTTGTGGTGTGGATGTTCGTGTCTCTTTTGCAAAGAAGCTAGTTTGGATTGGGTTTCATGACGGACAATACAGTCCTGTTTAATTCAGCTCCCAATAATTAGAGCAGCCCTACTGCGGCAGCACTGCAATCATAGACCTAAACGCAAATCCAAGCATTGAAATTGCATGGTGGCACTCGAAGTTAAGATGATCTGGAATATGCATATCACACATTTGCACATAGCTCAGATTATCATCCCATGAAAACACATGCACACACATGCATATACACCTGCACCCACAATCCTTCAAGAGAACTCAGAGCACTAAGACTATAAATACAAACCTGCTTTGAGAAATAATGATTTTACATAAACTTACAACTTGTAGCTGTTCTTATTTTCTTAGCTATTTCTAAAGGAAGAAAGTTCCAGCTTTAGGTCATTTAGTTAAGGAGGATTCTGGTCATATCAATCTCGATATTTTCCAGAAATTCAGTTTATGGGATTGTAAAGTTTTTTGCAGCTGTGAGGAGATTAAGGAAAACATGATCTCTTTTTTCTTTTTCCTTCCAAGAGCAAGAGGACAAACTTAGGTTTCTAAAGAAATGTCTCTGTGTTATAATTTTAGGAGTTTTAAAAATAGTTCATGACATGCCTTGTGGTAGGGGCAGGGGAGCTTTCTAAGAATACACCACAGGTTTAAGCCAGGGTTACGCGAGAGTGGCAGGAAATTAATAATTTGGAGCATTTCATCAGATATAACCTTAAAGTCAATTTGGGGGATTCTAAGTAAGCACAAATGTGCCCTTAATATTAGCCTTAAATCTAAAGTTCAGTTATTTGTGGTTATAAGATATTTCAAAGCATAGAGTTTACAGGAGTGAAAACTATTAACCTGATTCACCTTGGCCCAGTTCTAACTTGAGTATATATTTGGAAGCAGGACAATGTAGGAGCAATAAATACAACTCGGAATTAGAAGACCACAATCCTAGCTCTGTTCTGCCCCTCACATGACTGTGGACAAGTTAGTTAAACTCTTACGTTGGTTATTTCAAAGTGGGGGCACACATGTGTTTGGGATGACCCATTGGAGTAAGGAAGGGGAATATTAGAATTTCTAATTATATGTATTTTTATTGAATCATTTTAAAATTTTGCTATGTGTGTGACTTTACAAAGTACATTAAACTTTAATAAATGATACATAAATATGATTCATAAATATATATACATACTATTTTAAGATTGTAAAATTGAAAATATTTAAGGCCTATAGCCCTAGACCTTGGTTTCTTTCTTTGTAAATTAAGGATGTTGCACTGGGGTACTTAATGTTTGAAGACTGTGTGTGTGTGTGTGTGTGTACATTATATATATATATGCATACAGATATACATATATAGATATATGTGGACATGTGTATTATATAAAATTATTGAATGGATATATGCATTTATGAAAATAGTGTAATAAATTTGGAGGTATTAACAATTTTCTAATTACGACACCAAAACAATTACCATAGGGGAAAGGATGAATAGATTTATTTATTTTTTTTCCAGGTTAATATCTTTAATATAGAATGAGCTCATACAAATTTATCAGACCCCAGTCAATAGAGCAAAGGACAGTGACAATCCATGGAAGAGGAAATACAACTGCTTAACATGAAAAGATGTTCAATTGTGCTAGAAATCAAAGAAACGCAAACTGAAACACAATCTACTTTTTTGTGATCAAACCAGCAAATATTTAGCCAAATGCTAATACCCAATACTGCAAGCTGGACGCACTTATCCTTGCTGGTGCTTATAAGTGGATACAAACATTTCTGGAAACCATTTTGTCAATATGTAATAAAAGCTTCAAAAGTTTTCATATTCCTTAATTCAATGATCCCACCTCTGGCAGTCTATCTGAAGGAAAACACCTGACACTGGGAAACAGCCTTATGCACAAAGATGCTCATCGATTTACAACAGAGAAGCCTTAGTAACAGCGTTAGTGACCAGCGGTCTGCGGCCACCTGCTGGGCGTAGAGCTTCCTGTAGGAAAAGGGAAGAGGTCTTTGTGGATGCTCTTTTGTCTTAGAACCAGAGCTGTGAGGCTTAGTTCTCCTCTGCTTGGGAAGTGGTGGTTTAGGGGCTCCTGGGAAGGAGGCAAGAGTGGCTGCTGAGCCAGCAGGGGGAGCTCCCCAGTGCAGGGGGAAGATCGGGGTGCAGGGCCTTCCCCAGTCCCCCGGGAGTGCACATGGGACTGACATTGGTGTCATTCTCTCTTGGGGCCAGATGGCTGGGTGTCATGGCAGTTGGCCGGGCACAGGTTAGGTAGAGGAGGAGGGGGGACCCCAGCTCCTCACTCCTCGTAGCTGACGCCCTTCTGCACACAAGCAGTGACACCTACCAGGCCTTCCCATTCTCTATGTAAACCTACACATCACAGAAATTTTGGAAAATCAAGTAGAGGAAAGAAAAAAGTAAAACTTAACATTTTGATGTCTTGCCTTTCAGGCATTTTCTGCCCAACCATAGTTTCTTTGCATTTTGTTTTAGCATAATTGTGATACTAACTTCTGTGAGGAGACAGTTTTGCGTGGTTGTTTGCACTGAACATGTCACGGCCATCTCCCCCGCCCAGGTACTGACCTAACTGACGTGGCTGATGGCTGTGCTCTCCCACCGGGAGATGAATAGATTTATTTTTAAATGTACAATTTTTATTCATTAAAAACTTAATACACAAATTCATTCACTTGTTTCATTTTAGCAACTGTTCATTGAGCATTGACCATCTTCCAGGCACCGTTCTAGATACTGGGGATACAGTGGTCAACCAAAAAAGCCCAAATCCCTGCCTGTGCGGAGTTTGCACTTTGTGGGTGGCTAAGACCTAACTGGAATGTAGTGAGTGCGCAGCTGTGCCGTGGGCACAGCACCCGGTGCTGCCTGATTCCACTCTTGAAGAAGCATCTTACCAACAAGGACACTGAAGAGTGTACTCAGGGAAGAGGGCAAAGGATGTGTTGTTGGGTTGTGTCTTGTGAGGCTACTAAGGGAACAATTCCCGAGCACAAGGACCATGCCTTAAGTGACTGGGGAGGTGGCAGAGAGAATTGTAAAACAGGGGACTCGGTGGGAAGCTAGCTAGAGATACCTATCAGGGTGCAAAATGGGACAGGTCAGAGCCAAAGAGAAGGTGGAGAGCTGATGACAGGTCAGAAACATGTGTGCAGGAGCAGTCAGTTTCCTGCACGGTGGGGCCAGGTCCAAATCAATTTGTAAGTGGGGTTTCCCACACATGGCTTCTGGAAGCATGTTTTGGGGCAATCCTGCCTGGAGGGAGAAAGGTCTCAGGTCAGGATGATACCACATCCTACTGGATCATAAACTTGGATTTCAGATTATTCCATGTGCTTTGGGAATGTGTAAATTCCTCATGACAGGAATTGTGTCTGTAGAAGATGGAAAAAGCTTTATGTGAGCCTTAATGAGTTTGGTTATATAAGAGTTTGATTTCCATCTCATAAATAATAAACAATTCCCTCAATATGCTAATTCCAACTTCCTTCTCAATTACTCATGTTAATCTTGCAAAGAAAATAATCAAGAAAAATATGGAAAATGCCATCTCCCTGTTGGAATAAAACATCTCCTGGATGATACAACATCTCTGCTCCAAGGTTTAGCAGCTTATTAACTGTATCTGACTCATTGGTTCTTCTATTTAGACAATCCTCCCTTCCAAATCTCAGCAATGTTAAAATGAAATATGACTTTAATTGAATAGCATATGTCTGTTATAATATTTGTTGAATTTGAAGTGAAATAATACAAACAAGATTGAAACTAAGAAACAGAAGTTATGTCTATCTCCAATAGTTAGTTATATAACTTCATAGATATTTTTCAAAAGAAAGACTTTCAATGCGTACAAGGAGAAGGTTCATTTTTCATGTCACTTGGTAAGACAGTTTGGACAAATGAACGGGGAATCACTAGGATCCATTTATCTTTGTTTCCCAAATATTTGACTAGGGCTCTTTTCTTCTTCCCTGATGCTCCTGTCTGAGATAAAATCTAACTCCCAAGCATTCAGGTTCTCACCATCCTTGATGTCTTTGCATACACTGTTTCTTCTACCTGAAATTCTCACCCTCCAACCCCTCCCTGTTCATCTCATAAACACAGATAAGAGGATAGAGTTGGGTGTCTCTGCTCAAATCCTTTCTTTGTCACTTCCTAGCTATGTAAGCTCAGGCAAGTTCATCTCTGTAAGCCTCATACTGCTCATCTGAAACTGGGGATAATAAGAGTATTCATTTCATGCAGTTGTTAGGAGAGTTAAATGAGACAATGTATGTGGCCAGCACCTTGTTATATTCTGAATACTCAATATTGTTTTAGCCATTATTATGGTTACAATTGTTATTACCACTTACCCATGACAATTCTATTTATTGTCTCCATGTAGCAATCCCTAGAGATGCAGGGTGACAGATTCAGGAGGAAGAGTGCCAAGACATCTTTTGAAGATGGGTTGTTGGCAACAATTGTGGATACCACTGCCTGGACCCTGTGGGTAGCTCAGGAAATCCTTGAGATGCAGAGGTGATTTTGGTGATGAGGGTGGCAGCCGATGACATGCTTTTCTTTCATAGCATTTCTCTACAAGACCAAGCCAGGATTTTGGTTCCCATTCTCTTTGCAAACGCCAAAGCAACAATGCACCACACTGAGTGAGAAGTGTCTGTGCTGAGCACAAGGAACTCGGATCTCCAGCTATTTTTTTTGAGACAGAGTCTCATTCTCTTGCCTGGGCTAGAGTGCCATGGCATCAGCCTAGCTCACAGCAACCTCAATCTCCTGGGCTCAAGCAATCCTTCTGCCTCAGCCTCCCGAGTAGCTGGGACTACAGGAATGCACCACCATGCCAGGCTATTTTTTTCTATATATTTTTAGTTGGCCGATTACTTTCTTTCTATTTTTTAGTAGAAACGGGGTCTCGCTCTTGCTCAGACAGGTTTCAAACTCTTGACCTTTCGAACTCTTGACCTCCCAGAGTGCTAGGTGTGAGTCATTGCGCCCGCCTCCAGCTTTATAACTCAGCAAACAGTAAGTTATACTTGGACAAATGAAGCATCACAGTGTGTGCCAAGCCAGGACCCTGCTACATGTGCTGTATGGAGAGGCCAGGCAGTGTCATTTCTGTCCTGCCCCCGGAGACAATGGAGTCTACTGGAAGGAACTGGAGGAGCATCAGGCTTCCTACTACTGCCGTCTAGATAGATATCTGTATCTATTTCTCACTCTTTATCTATCTATCTATATATGTTATAAAAATAATATATTTTATTTTTATTTTTTATTTTTAATTTTTAATTTTTTTATTTTTTTATTATTTTTTATTTATTTTAATTTATTTATTTTATTTATTACTTTATTTATTTAAAAATAAATAAAGCACAATAGCATATAACCAATAGCATATAACCATTCTCTCTGGTTATGAGAGAATATGAGAGAATATTTATCCTCTCATAGAAGTTGCCAGAATCTAACAAAGAAAGATGGAGTATACAGGAGAGTGTCAATATCTCTATTTAATTCGGCTTTTCTTTTATTTTATCCATTCAGCAGTCCATTCTTGGAAGGGGCAATACAAATATTTTATCGTGCTATTCAAGACACAAGGGGCCAAGGCAAACAAACAAACAAACAACAGCAACAAACAACCTATACAAAAATGTCTAACAAGCCATCAAAGCGTATGCAGGAGACGTAAATTTCCTATCTGAGACCCCTGATGTGCCTCTCCCTGGCTCTAACAAAGAAGAGCGAGAAGTCAAAAATAGAAACCAATTCGAAGAAGCTCAGAGGCCCTAAGTCAAGTCCCCTTGTAAGATGTCTTTATTAACACTAAAAATCCTCCAAGCTTCCTCCCCTACAGTCATGACAGATGCCTTTGAAAGTCTCCCCGCAGTGGGAAGACTTCTGAACATTTCTTCCTGCACTTTGTGGAGTTTACAGAAACTACGAGAGTAGCTTCCACTGCATTTATCAAGTGAGAGGTAATTGAAAACAGCAGGTAGCTGTGCCTTAGTCACTGAAGAGGTCTGCTTGCCAATCAGTATGTGGGGTGCTGAGGTTGGGAACTCTCACTACAGCAGCCGGGTGGCATTCAGGCTCAGCAAATCCGCTGCATTTCTGGGTAACTGCATTCCTATATCTTAAGACCATTTTCACCCACTAAGAAGAGAATCACAGTGAGATGGAATCTACTAAGAACATTTGCTTTGCTTCTGAATATTTGCTGAACAGAACATTACGAGACCTTTGGAAGGTCTTATTTAACTGCATATTGAAAAAAATTTCCTCTTTCTGTCTTAAATAGTGAGATTAAAAACAAAAGAAAACATATCAATAAGAATCAGAAACACGGTAGGGGACCCATATGTCTCAGATTTTTCAGGTCAGTCCTATTTCCAATTACAGTGTTGGATACTATGATCCCACAATATAAATATAAATTCTTATAATGCCCAAGAAATTCTAATATAATCACATCTAGACTACAGGATTTAGGCTGCCCCTTATATACGAATGTGGTAAATAAAATCCTATTCAACCTTTTCTCCGATCTGTGATTCAGAAAAACATAGCACCATGAGAGACCAATAAGGTGTCTTGACACCATATTCGGCATTGGATTGTCCCCTAAAGATGTTGGGCAGAAGAACTGAATCTTACTCCTGATGGATCTACCTAAAGGCAGATCAGCTGAGAGGCAAGAGGCGAGTAAGGAAATTAAAATTTGATTCTTAGCAGAAAAGTTGAAAGCCCTTGGGATATGTAATCTACAGGAGAAAATATGAAGCAGATATATAGCCATTTCTACAAAGAAATATTATCGACGGTGAAATCTGTAATGTTTGTTATTAACTTGATGCTTGGTTAAGTGGGGATGCCACACACAGCGATGGACTTGTGCAATTTATACACTTGTTCTGCAGTGGGGTTCTAAGTCTCAGCTGCATGTGCAAACTCCCAGCGTGAATGGAGACTGGGTGCAGGACTAGCAGAGGTGCAGAAGGTTGAAGACTCCTGTGCCCTCTGAGAAGCTCAAGAGTGCTGCTTGGCACCACCAGGGCATGGTGGGGTGAGGAGACTATCGTGGGAGCTCAGGCTGGGAGGGCTGGCAGAGGCCAGAGGATGTGCAGCTCTGTGCCCTTTGTGACCACGTGTGTACCATGAGGCCACAGCTGAGGGATCGATTCTCTGAGTCCGGAACAGAGTTAGATGCACTGGCTTTCGGATCCTGTTTCAGATCCAGCTTTACAGACATATTTTATAGGCGATGGGTCTCCGTTCACGTCTAAGTATGGGGAGAGGAATTATGGGATTCGCCACAACAGAAAACATTAGGGTAAGTGCTAGGAAGACATTCTTAGCTAAGCCAATAGCAAAATGCAATTCCAAATAAGATACTGATATTTCTCATAGAGTACAATCATCCATCAGGAAGGGGATAGAGAAAACGACTCTGAGGATGTCCTTCTTGCATTTCTGATTTTTTTTTCTTTTTTCTTTTTTTTTCTATTTGAGACAGAGTCTCGCTTTGTTGTCGCCCAGACTAGAGTGAGTGCCGTGGCGTCAGCCTAGCCCACAGCAACCTCAAACTCCTGGGCTCAAGCAATCCTCCTGCTTCAGCCTCCTGAGTAGCTGGGACTACAGGCATGTGCCACCATGCCCGGCTAATTTTTTCTATATATATTAGTTGGCCAATTAATTTCTTTCTATTTATAGTAGAGACAGGGTCTCACTCTTGCTCAGGCTGGTTCTGAACTCCTGACCTCAAGCAATCCGCCCGCCTCAGCTTCCCAGAGTGCTAGGATTACAGGCATGAGCCACCACGCCTGGCCTGATTTTTTTTTTTTCTTCTTACAAACAGCTTTCCTTCTTCAGATGTTAGAATCACTGTTCCCAACATCTCGCCTGTCCCAAATCCTGTTGTATAATGCTAGTGACTTATGACTTTCATAAGTCTTCCAAGACTCATGACTTAGGGGTGTGCCCAGGGGTGTTGGTGCAGATTTCTTACTGCCTGTGAGCCAGCAGCAAGTGCTCCCAACATATCTGCCTCTAGAAAGAAGCAGATGCCAAGACCTTGCATCTCCTGCCCCTCAGGCTGAGCCTGCGCGCTCGGTGCCATCTGTCCACACTGCTGCAGAGAGAATGCTCGGGGTAATTGCTCTTGCCGTCTGGTCACGTGCTGGCACTTTTCAATGGTACAAGAAACTGAGCAAAGAAAAAGTGATCCTTAGAAAACATCTTTCATTTCACTAAATTTCCTTAGAGTACAGGTATGGAAACTTCTCAGAGGCTTTTTGGAAGGAAGAAAAGATTCTAACTTCATTAAATGCGTCAGGAAGAAAAGCAAAGGTGAGGCCTATGTTGCAGAAGATGAGCTGTGAGCATTGTTTTTGCCGATTGAAGAAATGAAAAGCCTCTGGACCCGGTCAGATGCTGGGCCTTTCTGTTCTCCTCTGCTCCTCTCCCCAGATCCTCTGACATCTTTGCCCAACTTGCAACATACAAATGTGACTGGACTTCCAGACCCCATGGAGTGGCCACCTCTTCCTGAACTCTCCCAGTTAGAGGTCCTGACTCCTCCTTTTGAACTCCGGGAGCTCTCTGTCTGCACTTTCTATCTTGCTTTAGAATTAGTGTTTGCAACTCCTCTTTTAGATGATTTGCTCCTTGACGCTGTGGTCTGGACTGTGTTTGATTCATTGTGTAACTTCTCAGTTCCCACGTATTCCATGAAATACTGGTAAAACAATTTCACAGGACTGTGACATCCTATTTGTGGATGTCCTTCAAGTAAACTGTTGGAGAAAAGCAAAAGGAAAAAGAAATTATCTCACACTAACAGGGTCCCACTTGCCAAGAGGATGTTTTGTTTTCTTTGGTTCAGAAAAATTTGTCTTAGCTTAAGAGCAAGGGTATGTTTTCTTTCTTGGGCAAAGCATGTGCACGGCTGTTGCATTGACAGCTCCCAGAGGTGCTGGCTCCCTGCTGAGAGCCGGCGGGCAGGACAGGGAGAGCAAGCCGGGAGCAATTACACAGCTGGGTGCAGGGAGCGGCCACCTGCACCCCTGCCCCACATGGGGGTGATGTGTCACCAGTCCTGCCACACTGGAGAGGGCTGATTTGGGTCAAATAACATTGCAGTCCCCAGAATGGAAACACTAACCAGAAGGGTGTGGTATTTTAAAATATCAGCACCACATCTGGTAAATGATTAAACTTCCAGAACACAGAGTGTCCTTCTTCACGGCTACTCCAATACAGACCCTTTATATTCAAGCCATTTCACATTAAATGGTAAATAGAAAAGAATGTGGCACAGGCAAAAAAACCAAAACAAAGCCCAGAACAGATCCTTACGGAGAGGAAAGGGGAGAGAGGAACGATTAAAAAAATAAAATAAAATGAAAAAGGAACTTCAAGCAGATGGGTGGAGCCTGACACCCGCTGCCACCCTAGACTCACTGCTCTGACCCCGTCTGTGCCCACTCTCTGCCTCTGGACACCGTGTTTAATGAGAACAAGATTCCTTTTTTATGATAACATGTGGTTCATGGTGTGGATTTGACAGCTTCCTATGTCCGGTTCCCATCTGGGAAAGTGGAATAGTAAAAACTGCCATTTAGTGATGTCACAGAGGTGGGAGACTGGCTCTAGCTCAGGGTCAAAGGGACATTAACTCTTCCCAGACTCAAGGTGCAGGGAAGCCAGTTACTTAATAGTACTCCATGGCATCCCGTCGACCTGATAGCTTTCCAAAATAGGAAATGCACTCTGGAGAAAATCCTTCTCGCTCAGTTATAGTTGAGAGAAACATTTTTATGGAAAGTTCCATTTCAGCTGAGATGCAGCCGAGCGCTCACCCTGACTGTGGAAGGCTGCCTCGTTATTTGTAGGGGCCTTAAGTTAACACGTTACTTGGGTAGCAAATGATGCCCAGAGGATGAGGTCACAATGTATTGTTTCCATTGGTCAATTTACTAGAGGTTCATAATAAAGTCATCGATTAGTTCATTGGTGCTCACTCAGTGACCCAAAAGAATAGGTGCTGCTTCTGTAAAGGCCAACTTAGCTCCCAGAACGTAAAGGGCACACGGGTGAAATCTGAGCCAAACCGATGTCCTCAGTCTTGGAGAAATGGGGACTGCTGGGGACTTGCTGTTTTCTGCCTCAGCAGCTTTGCAACAGGTGTTCGGCACTCAGGCACTAGCTGTGATGTTCTCTAAGCTAGCAGAAAGCAAAGCATGGCTTCTCCCAGAAGGCCCGTTGGAGAATGCTCTGGCTGGGTGGCGCTAAGGCGGAGTGAGCACCAATTTGCAAAATGTCATTGCTGCAACAATTGCAACAACCCGTTTGTCTGTATAAGTGCCTTCTGATGTTATTAGGTCATTAACCCTAACTGTCTCAACGTGTTCCCAGGTACATAACTGCGCTAGCAGGACTTAACCTCCCACTATGGAAGAAAATGCTCATGGTTCATGCCTTATTAGAGCCAAAGAAAAGCTCCAATCCTAATTACCCAGTCCCAGTGCTTAGAATTACCCAAGGTGCTGTAAAGAGGGTGGAGGAAAGGCTGTGAAAGCCACAATCAATAAAACAGAAATTGAACAAGGAACAGCACACGCAGATATTGCCAGAATAAGCCCTAATGTCAAAGTCCAATTGCCTTTGTTTGAAGAATTAAAAAGCAAAAATACACCTAAAAAAAAAAAAAAACAAGGGAAAAACCAGATGAAACTGCTAAATTAGAGCCTCAAACACACTCAGCCTTACTTCATTCCAACCCCAAATTGGCAATTGTCCCTAGATTTTTTTTTCAAAACTTCAACCAAGATTGGTGACTATATGCCAAGCTTTTAACAAAGGCTCTTTTCACCTGGATTTGGTTGACACTGTTGCAAAAACACACAGGGACAGTATTTGGCAAATTGGCAACATACATTTAATAATCAGCTTACCAGAACACAGTCTGGTAACTGTTAAATTCTTCATTACCTAGAATAAGAGGGAAAAATCTAAGGTTGTAATTGTATCTTTTCTTCCTTGGATAAGGTTAACTAGACATTTTCAGTTATGGAGGAGGTACATAGATAAAATGACAATGTAATTTAATACTTTTTTCTTACATTAGGTAACAAGGCAAAGCCTTTTGGAGTCAGCGGCTCTTTCCTTGTTCTTTAACTGTCTGCGTTCCAACTTCCTGGAACAGAAAACAGATTGTGGAGGAACGGCATGGTGTTGATCACATAGCCCACATAGCCTCTGTGAACTTCAGTTTGTCCAACTTAAAAACAAAAATGAGATAATCCCAAGTCCTTTCTAGTCCTTTATTTTTAAAGTTCTCCAAGCATCATCTTTACAGGCAATGGCAACAGGGAAGTGAACAGGCAAATTCTCAAAGACAGAAACCAATTCCTTATCCTAAATTCTCAAATCACAACGTACGTATCTGGTTTGATATTTGACTTGTAACAGAGGTTCCCATTTGTGATTTCAGGGTCAGCTAAGAATTTTTGAAGGAATATGAGGGGTAAAAAGATACAGGAGGCTGTTGGCACTGAGAAGGATGATCTCACCTTAAAAGATGATGGTTTAAAACAAGGTACCTCTGGCTTAAACACTGTTGCAAATGTTTTAATTTTTTCCCCCAGATATACCTTGTCTGTTTACCAGTGAAACAAGAACATTTCAGGCAGAGAAAGCGTTACGTACAACATATAAAAGGCAGGAAAAGACTCAAGGAGTTTGAGGAACACAGAGGCCTAGGCACCTGAGTGTGTGGAGCAGTGGAACATGACAGGCAGTGCACTCAGCGGGGAGCTGGCCAGGTCATGTCGGGCCTTGCTGGAGTTTTGATTTTATTTGGTCATCAGTGGGAAATTTACAGAGGGTTTTGAAAGCACAGAAGAGAAATTATGTAATAGTCTAATGTGTGTTGAATGGACTTTAGGGAGGAATGAATGAATCCAAGCAGACCAGGGAACAGCCCAGTGGGAGATAGTCCCTGGATCTGGGACGGTGGTGAGATGTGGACAAATGCAGGAAGCATTTTGGGGGTGGGGTTCACAAGACTTAGCAATGAACTGGGTGATGGGGTGTGGCAGACAGACGTTAGGACGGCCCCATTTACTCCCACCTCTGACATTTATGCCCTTGTGAAGTCCCCTCTCTTTGAATATGGGTGGGGCCTGGGACTGACCTCTGGCCAGTGGAACATGGAAACAGGGATGGGATGGCACTTCCATGACTATGTTACATAAGACTGTAACTTCGCTCTTTCTGTATCTGATGAAGTAAGCTGCCATACAAAGAGACCCTGCTGGCAAGGAGTGGTGTCTGGACAGCAGCCAGCAAGGAGCTGGAGCCCTCACTCCAATAATCCACAAAGAGCTGGATCCTGCTAATAACCATGGGGAATTGGGTCTTTCCCCAGTTGAGCTTCAGATGAGCCCAGCCTGGGCATCTCTTTGACTGCAGCCTTGTGAGAGACCCTAAAGCAGAGGAAGCTGTGCCTGTGTTCCTGACCCACAGATACTCTGAGATCACAAGTGTGTCTCAGGCTCCCAAGTTTCTAGTGATATTGTTGTACAGCAGCAGGTGACTATTACGTGGAATGAGTGGGAATGAGGGGTCAAGTATGACTTCCAGGCTAGAACAGTTGGATAGGAGGTGGAATTATTTACTGAAACTAGGAAGCTTAGGGGAATAACAGCTTCAGGGAGAAACCAAGGGTAGAGATTTCAAGTAAGTGGTTGGATTTGTGTACATAGAGCATAGTAGCATAAGGTGGCAGTCTTTGACATATTGATGACATTTACTCTATCCAGGTGTGTAAAATCAATAGGAAAATTAGCAGATCTTCCCCTTTCATCAGGGCTGTATAGGCCAGTCTGGGGCCAAATCCAGCCCACCATCTATAGATGGCACCCGCTTGTTTGTGTATTGCCAGTGACTGCTTTCCCACTACCATGGCAGAGGTGAGTAGTGGTGACAGAGACAATATAGCCTGGAAAACCAAAAATATTTAAAATCTGACTTTTCATAGAAAAAAAATTTGCTGACTTCTCTGTTAGATCACCAATTTGTCCATTATCGTGTTTATTCTTCTACTCATTCCTTCCATGAAATGTTTTATTTTCATAATTCAGTAATCGTAAGAATTCTTTCTTGTTGCATGTCTCATAGCAGCAAATATTCTTATTTTATGGTTTGACATCATCTTGAATCCTTTGAAGGATATTAGTTAGAAAGCTTAGCAGTTCATTTCTCCATCATGAATTGTCTCTGTTTTCTCTGGGGTCAATGTTCTGTGTCTTCCTCCTACTTCCTTTCTGTATTAATGGTTTCCTCTGAAATGTCTGGTGCTCCTGCATGTCCATTTATGCCTTAAGATGGAGAACTAGATAAATTAATACCACATAGGTAGCCGATATGGGTTTATTCTTAGCTGAGGATGACGTCACTGACAACGGATTCCTCTGTTCTGCATTAAGTCTTTAATTACCCTGCTGATTGCTGAAGAAAGAGTCTCCTCCTGCTCTCTGTAATTGGTGACACTGAGCTTGGGGTTTCTCTACAGCTGCTCTTATCCTCCTCGTAGTATTTTTCCGTGCACATGCTGGGCTGTGGTTTCTTCAATTCTTGTCAATTTCATCCCATCTGTTTTCTATCTTCCAAAAATTCTTCATAATTTCAGGACTTCTCAATGTCACCTCTATTCTCCCTGGGATGTCATGAATTTTGTCTTTAAAAGATTCCTTTTTCCTGTCACTTAAAAGGAGTTGGGGTAAAGCAGACGGTGTGGGGTGGCAGACACGTGTGCTCCATCCACCATCTGACTCACTCACTGGCTGTTTCACATGAGAAACATTATCTGGAGGATTCTCTTGCCTATTCTAGTTTTAGGAAAGAAGTTATTTCCCACCACCAAATTTCATAACAGATTAAAGCTTGTCTATACAAAATTAAAGCTTTAACAATTTAGCCACTTTGATGTAAATAGCATTTCAAAATATATTATTCACTTGTCTGGTTTCTTAAGTGGAGGCTGTTCAACATAATTAGCCATGAATTCACACAGGATCCTCATCACAAAATGTTCTATTTTCTGGGTGGTAATAGAATGAACTTGGTCTCTCTGTTCCTCTGGCCACATCAAGAAGTTTTTCTGCTCTTAGTTTGAGGACTTCAAATCTTTGTTCTTTTTGAAATTTCCACTGCTAATTTTCTGTGGAATGAGAAACCACATAGCTCAGCATATTACAAAATATATGCGTTAAGACTGAGGGCTACAGAAACAAGAATATGGCTTGGAGAAGTGTCTTTTTGTAAACTCTTTCAGACATGCAAAGGCTTTTTGCTTACTTCTAGACCTTGGGATTTTCTTCAAGTAGAATAGTGTTTACTAGGAGTCTAACTCTGACAAATACGGCTACTTCTATACTCACAGTCTTGTCATTAAGCAAAAAGACTTATTATATATAGACAAATATATATGCACAAACCATTATATGTATATACATAAACACACATATGTATTTTCTCTCAGATATAGTTATTTGTGGCTTAACGAAAAGGGATTTCTTCTGAGAAATGTGTCATTAGACAATTGCATCTTTGCATGAACATCATACAGTGTGCTTACACAATCCTAAATGGATCAGACTACTCCATTACTTAGGCTATATGGTACAGCCTATTGCTCCTGGGCTACAAACTTGTATAGTATATTACTGTACTGAGTCCTATAGGCAATTGTAACACAATGATAAGTATTTGTGTATCTAAACATAACTAAACACAGAAAAGATACAGTAAAAATACAGCATTAAAGATCAAAATGGTACACCTATGTAGGGCACCTATCCTAAATGGAGCTTGCAGGATTGAGACTCATTCTGGGTGAGTCAGTGAGTGGTGAGTGAACGTGAAGGTCTAGGATATCACTGTGCACTACTGTAGACTTTATAAACACTGCACACTTACGTCACACTAAATTTATTTTAAAAAATTTGTTTCTTCAATAATAAATTAGCCTTAGCTTACTATAACATTTTGACTTTATAAACTTTTAAATGTTTTTAACTTTTTGATTCTTTTGTAACAACACTTAGCCTAAAACACAAACAGATTGTACAGCTGTACCAAGAATATTTTCTTTCTTTATATCCTGATTCTATACATTTTTTTTTCTGTTTTAAAAGCAAGAATGGAGAGAGACTATGAAATATTTTGGGTAACTGAAAATCGTTGAGCGTGCCTGCAGTTTGGAGGACAGGGTTAGGACAGAGAATGTGCTGAACAGTGACAGGGCAGCCTCACAAGGAAGGGCCCCAAATGCCACACTAGAGAGTTTAGACTTCAGACACAGGGTGATAGGAGTACTTACGTGATTTGAAGTAGGTGAGTAGATTCGTGTTTTAACAGGATCACTTAAATGCAGAGAACTGATTGGAAAGGGACAAACCCAGAAGCGAGATGACCAGCCAGAGGGCTGGTGCAGTCATCTAGGCCTGTGATGAGGTGGTCTGAGGGGACTGCAGACCAGTCATCAGGTTCCACGGTTGCTACAGAAGCGGAAGTTTCTATAGAACACAGCAACTCAACACTCAACCAGGCATTGAGGTGGAGGAGGAGGGGCCTGTGAGGCTTCAGGGTTTCTGGCTGAGGAAGCTGAGTCACCATAGTGCCATTCACGGAAATGGAACTTGAGAGGAAGCAGTTCCACGGGCAATTAGCAAATTTGGTTGCCTAACGAAAGCCTGTGGGATCCAGAAGACAGCGAGGTATACAGCTCAGGAGATGGGAGAGAGCTGGGCGGAAGACATAAGCACGTGGATGGTCACTGAAGCCATGGGGACAGAGGAAGCCACCTATGGGAGCACAGAGGGAAAATATGTGACAAAGAGTGGTCTATACCATTAATCTCTACAAATGGCTCAAGTAAGATAAGGACTGAAAAATAGCCATTGGGTTTAGTAGCAACAAGGTCTTTGATGACGCTGGAGGTACAGCCTTAGGAGGAGCCAGCACACAGGGTAAAACAGTAGCCATAAGGTGAGGCAATGGGGACAGAGTGCAGACGACTCTCAGAAAGCACAACTGCAAAGGAAGGAAGAGACAATGACCTGTCTAGTGAGGAAAGTGGAGTGATTGAAAAAAAATTTCTTCTTAAAGACAGATGTGCCTGGAACACATTTAAATACTGACAAAAATAAACTAGAGCACGGAGAGAAATTGAATATGATTATTTTAAATTTGTGAATACAAGAGCTATAATGTAACATGTGAGCTAGCTAGATTTTTTTTCACTTTAGTAAATGTTTGATTATAACAATAGGTACCATTTACTGTACCTACTATGTGCCAACTACTGCTTGGAGCACTTTGTATCTCTATTGCCTTTAACCTTTTCAACAACGCTAGGAAGTGGGCATTACTATCATCATTTTACAGATGAGAAAGTGAAGATGTTATGTGTCTTACACAGCCAAAAACAGATTTCCAGTTCAAATTCCAATTGATCTCCAAATTCACATTCCTTACACAGCATGACCTCTCCACCTCTCTGACTATATTTGCTATTAGGTACTGAGGTCCTAACAGGCATGAGAATGCACATTGTGATTGGGCTAGAAGGTAAGGAGAGAATACAAAGGTCCAAAACAAGCCTTTATCAGGATAAATCTTGGTAGAGGACTCTGAGCAAGGACCCAGCACAAGAGGATATGTAGGACAAAGGAAGACAGGTAGAATGATAATATGACAATAGCAGTACCCCCAAACTGCTGTGTAAGGGAGCAGAGTCCAGCAAAATGGGAGGAACAGAAAATAGGAACCCAAGCCCCAGGCTGGACTACACAGCCCTGTTGAAAGGGGAGATCTGCTAATTGTCCTATTGATTTTACACACCTGGATAGAGTAAATGCTGCTGATACGCTAAAGACTTTTGCTACTATGCTCTATGTACACAAATCCAACCACTTACTTGAAATCTCCACCCTTGGTTTCTCCCTGAAGCTGTTATTCCCCTAAGCTTCCTAGTTTCAGTAAATAATTCCACCTCCTATCCAACTGTTCTAGCCTAGAAGTCATACTTGACCCCTCATTCCCACTCATTCCATGTAATAGTCACCTGCTGTTATACAACGATGTCACTGGAAACTTGGGAGCCTGAGACACACTTGTGATCTCAGAGTATCTGTGGGTCAGGAACACAGGCACAGCTTCCTCTGCTTTAGGGTCTCTCACAAGGCTGCAGTCAAAGAGATGCCCAGGCTGGGCTCATCTGAAGCTCAACTGGGGAAAGACCCAATTCCCCATGGTTATTAGCAGGATCCAGCTCTTTGTGGATTATTGGAGTGAGGGCTCCAGCTCCTTGCTGGCTGCTGTCCAGACACCACTCCTTGCCAGCAGGGTCTCTTTGTATGGCAGCTTACTTCATCAGATACAGAAAGAGCGAAGTTACAATCTTATGTAACATAGTCATGGAAGTGCCATCCCATCCCTGTTTCCATGTTTCACTGGCCAGAGGTCACTCCCAGGCCCCATCCATATTCAAAGAGAGGGGGCTTCACAAGAGCATAAATATCAGAGATGGGAGTAAATGGGGCCGTCCTAATGTCTGTCTGCCACACCCCATCACCCAGTTCATTGCTAAGTCTTGTGAACCCCACCCCCAAAATGCTTCCTGCATTTGTCCACATCTCACCACCGTCCCAGATCCAGGGACTATCTCCCACTGGGCTGTTCCCTGGTCTGCTTGGATTCATTCATTCCTCCCTAAAGTCCATTCAACACACATTAGACTATTATATAATTTCTCTTCTGTGCTTTCAAAACCCTTTATAAATTTCCCACTGATGATCGAATAAAATCAAAACTCCAGCAAAGCCCGACATGTCCTGGCCAGCTCCCCGCTGAGTGCACTGCCTGTCATGTTCCACTGCTCCACACACTCGGGCGTCCAGGCCTCTGTGTTCCTCAAACTCCTTGAGTCTATTCCTGCCTTTTAGAAGTTATACTTAATGCTTTCTCTGCCTGAAATAGTCTTTCCCAGGTCTTTGCAAAGCTACTTCTTTCTTGTCATTTAGATCCTGGCTCAGGTGACATATCCTTGGACAGGATTGTCCTGCCAAGGAGAAAGTGAAGAACTGTGGATGATGCCTAGTAAACCACACAGGCTTTCCCTCTCACTGACTGCGTTACTTTTATTAAAGCCCTTATTATGCACTGTTATTTTCTTGCTTATTTATTAACTGTCTTTTACTAGAGTTTAAGCTCTATTGAGAGGAAAACCCCTGACTTTCTTGTTTTCCATTCTATATTTCCATCATCTAGAATCAGGCTTGACATCTAACAGGCACTGGGTAACTATTGCTGCATGAATGAATAAATGAACTTATCATGAACTTGATTAGTGAATGAGTCAAATTATACATTCTGACCTATCTTTAGATGTCTGCATGATATTAGTAATTAAAAAACTAGAGCCCTTTTCTATATCCTGACTTTGGTGCCTTGGAGAGCCAGCCTAACAAAGTTTCCACCACCATTTTAGGAAGATTTTATAAGCCATAGATTGATCACCATTCACTTTGTATGCACCCCAAGATTCATTTTATAGTACAAAAGGAACAAAGTGCCTTCCTGGGACAGAAATGTCTCCATGGATGGCACTTTGTCAAGGTCTTTAGGGTGCCAAAGCAACAGACCCACAGAGAAACCATCTCTGTCATGCTTGCAGGGACTGAACAGACAGAAGATAGCTTCAGTGTTCACAGGCCATAACCATTTTGTGGCAGCATAGGTGGTTTCTACTTCTGTGGCTCTGTTTTTCACAGGCTTGCACCAAAGGGAAATAAAAGCAACTCATTGAGAAATGATGGTGTTCCAGAGAGGCCAAGAAAATTAGGAGGATTCCAAGTTGCTCTTTTGGTTTGTTATATCTCTCGTTCTGATCAGGCCCCATGATTGACATCTGTTAAACACTCCTTTGTGTTTGGGTGCTAATGTCTTACCCATATAGAATATTAAAACAGAAGCTAATAATGATTATTTCCTCCTTGTGTATATCAGTTGCCTCAAGGATTTTTCTGAAGTGAATGCTCATCCATTGGCAGCTCTTGTTTGGGGGACAGAGCCACCTGCTCTAATTTTTCGGCTAGTGAGAAGATTTGGCACTATCTTCTGCTGTTCTTTAAACCAGTACCTACAAGGAAATAATAGGAATATGAAAAAAAGTGAGAAGATCACCTCTTCTATCAGTGTATCTATCAAGGTATAGTCAGGAAAATAAAGCCCAGATCAAATAGTTCAATGGAAGGAATTTAATACAGGGAACTAGTTAGGAAGGTTCTGGAAGAGCTAAAATGGCCAACAGGTGGCAGTGAATCAATACGGAGATTAGCAATGGTTAGTGGTCGGCCACCACCACACAGGAAGAAGGATGTTATCAGTGGAATTACATCCTCCCAAAAAGGAATGTTGAAGTCTTAACCCTATAAGCTCAGAATGTGAGCTTATTTGGAGATAGGGTCTTTGCTAATGTACTTAGTTAAGTTAAAATGAGGTCAGACTAAAGTAGCGGGTCCCTAATCCAGTATGACCAGTGTCCTCGTAAGAAGAAAATAGACACAGACACAGATACCGGAGGAAGACGGCCACGTGATGACAGAGACAGAGGTTGGAATAATGCAGCTGCAGACCAAAGAACACCAGGGATAAGCTAGGAAAAGGTAAGGAAGGATTCTACCCAGATCTCAGAAGGAGTGTGGCCCTGCTGACACCTTGATCTTGGACTTCCAGCCTCTAGAACTGTGAGACAATAAATTTCTGTAGTTTTAAGCCACAGTTTTAAGCCAATACATTTCTGTAGTTTTAAGCCACACAGTTGTACTTTGTCAGACCAGCCTTAAGAATCTTGTATGGAGGGTGTACCCAGAGCCCAGGCTCAGGACCACCTGGGGGAGGTAGACTTATGAGGTGGTTCAGACACAGGCCAGGACCCAGTAGGCTCTGGGAGCATGGAGGAGATTCAGTCATTGCTGGAAGAGTCTAAATTGGGTCAAGGGATTGGGGAGGGTAGAAATATCTGGCTTCTCCTTTCCTCTGTTTCTCCCACCTCCTGCAAATGCCTCTTCTTCTGAACCTAGTAAGAAACCAGTTTTCATGTGAGCCTGCAAAAATGTAGTTTTCAGGGGCAGAGTGAGGAATAGATCTGAGTAAAAAAAGACAAAGACTGGCACCATAAGGGACTCTCATGTTTGGCTGGCATGTGTCCCAGATGTTCTACTCTCTATGAGCAAGTCAGGAAATACGGCCTATCAAATATTGCACTTACCCTAAATGTAGGATTGTTGAAACTGTTTAAAGTGAAAAAGATCTGAAACACAAAGGCAAAATGGTACAATCCACCATGGCTTAATTATTAAAAACCTTTGTCAAATGACCTGGCATCAAAAAAAACCAAAAAACAAAAACAATAAAACTGCCACGGTTTAAATTTTGGACCATTTGGACATTTGTGTTTTAGACAGAAAAAATATCACTTGTTCTACTTCATTGTTATGAAGAGAAGTTGAAACAATCTCACTGGGTATTATTATGAAGAAACAGAAAATATAGGACTGAAAACCTACGAAAAAATTTAAAAACACAGAGAAAGTTAGGGAAGCTCTCTTTTACCCAAATAAAATCTACTACCCAAATCAAAAAGGAAATGACTAGGATGTTAGAGTGATATTCACATCATGACCTTTATATCTGACTCCTGGGACCTAATGTCCCACAGTAAAAATTAAATCAGTATTTATACAGTGGTTATTTACAAAAGAATTTGAAACACTTGTGGATTAAAACAAATTCAGATACTCAAAATAAAAATCCCCACCATTCTTTAAAGGAGGCAGTATTTGGTAATGAACTTGAGATATAATTTTCTTTTATATAAAATAGAAAATAAAACATATACATATATTTATGTATAATATTTTAAAATTTGTGATAAAACAAGGCATGCAGACTTAGTTGCACGGTCAAAAACACTCCTTGGAACACAAAATTTATCAGATTAGTCCTTGCACAGATGATGGTGGGCAATGGTTTTAATCAATTATCTTGTTCTGGCCACTAATGAAAAAAAAAGAGCATTGCATTAAATCACTTATCAAAAACGACATTCTGCCAAGGACTGGGGTAATGTGGTCTTTGCTTTCCAGTGTTCTACATTAGTATAGAAATAGAAGGTAAGAAATCACACTACTGAATAACTAACGTGGTCTAAGCAGACACAAGCGCTCATGAAGAGCCTGCGACAGGTGTGGCACCTTAGCACATAACCCCACGTGTATAACCATTTGGCCTTGCTGACTGAAGTGAGGACCAGAGGTTAGCGTAAATATGATATTCAGTTGGGGGAGGTTGAGATCGTCAAACAAATGCATCAGCGCCATGTTCGAACCACGACACACATGAAATGATAAACATAACTGAAACCCACGGCAAGGGCTCAGAAGAGCCCCCATGTCACCTGGCAGCACGGCCCACACAGCACAGCACAACGGGGCATGGTACGGGACACCACAGGACACATAAATCCCTTCATGTCTATATTGCCTCACTGTAAAATGAGGGAAGGAAGAAAAAGACAATCCAAACTGGCAGTGGCGCTCAGGAATGGAGTGTCAGGAATAGATACACGAGCAGAACCTTCAAATAGATCATGAATCAAAGAGGAGGAGAAAAAAAGAAATGTAGGCTGCAAATACAAAATTAGCAGGAACCAAGGGAACAGACTCCGTCTTTATGTACAGTGAGGAAGCTAACAGTGTCCTCTGGGAGTGCCATGAACACTTCTTCACAGTGTCTCACAGTGCCCCAGGCTCCATACTATGCTGTGCGTTTTCGTGATGGTTAGTGGCCAAGAAGAGGCTGAGTGCCGGTCCCCAACAGCCCAATACGTCAGCGTGGAGCTAAAACTGGCCTTCTCGGCCCATGAGTTTTGAGGACTTTGATCACTTAAGTGAGTCATGCTGCAGCTCCCAAAGGGTCCAGAGCTTTCTGGATGACTTGGCTTCCTCCAAGTCTGATGCTCATCACCAACTTAATGAGCATGGTACTGAAACACAAAGAGACTACCTGTGAGTAGTACCTACCCCCCAGGGTCCCTGTATGACTAGAGTCCCTCTCAGTTTTCATTGCTGAAAGATGGAAAAGGAAGATCTGACACAAAAAATCAGGTTGGGCAGAGTACTATCTATGTACGGTACTTTAAAAAAATAAAATTCCTAGTGTTTCATAACCAAATGTCTTACTGTTTATCTCCTTAGAAAACATTTTAGTGTGGCCGGGCGTGGTGGCTCATGCCTGTAATCCTAGCACTCTGGGAGGCCGAGGAGGGTGGATTGCTCGAGATCAGGAGTTCGAAACCAGCCTGAGCAAGAGCGAGACCCCGTCTCTACTATAAATGGAAAGAAATTAATTGGCCAACTAATATATATAGAAAAAATTAGCCGGGCATGGTGGCGCATGCCTGTAGTCCCAGCTACTTGGGAGGCTGAGGCAGCAGGATTGCTTGAGCTCAGGAGTCTGAGGTTGCTGTGAGCTAGGATGACGCCACGGCACGGACTCTAGCCTGGGCAACAAAGCGAGATTCTGTCTCAAAAAAAAAAAAAAAAAAGTTAGAAAACATTTTAGTGTGAAAGCTACATAAATGATATTCTGGTGATTCTTATATATAACAATGCATCCTGGTTGCTGTCTCTTAAGGAACATAGATGCCAAGGCACCTCTCTAGGGGTGGTGGCGTGCTCCTCATTTAACTCAAAGGGTAGTACACCTTGTTTATGATTCCCAAACGAAATAAAATAAATGCATCCTAAAGGTAAAATAATGAAACCTGATGACAAAACACTGTCATAAAACAAAGGCACTATTAACCATTCATTGGGTTACAGGTGAAATAAAGTTTGAGCAAAGACAAGAATGTTTATTGACTGTGTAGAAGGGAGTCCAATGGAAAATGGTCACTCTTTTTTCAGTACCTCAGGGAATTCCATTAGAAAAATCACTCCTAGTGCATTGCTGTTCTGCTAAGCTGTGACCACTAAGTATGCAGTAATTATTGTTATGGGGCTGATGAGAACGCTGGAGTGATTCCAACCAAGTGTGAGTCTCACCTTGTTATCAGGTTCCTTCGTGTCCCCTGTATAATTTGACTGATCATTCCACTTCACTGTATTTTTTTCCTTATAAACACAAAAGGACGTTACATTCCTTTCATCTCTACACTCCAGGAATGTTACTATCATAATGCTCAGAAAATCATTGTGGCTATTTGAAAACAGAACAATTTAAGCAAAAAGAATCCTTTTTAAAGTATTAAAAATAAACTACTTAACTACTTAACCACATAAAGGCAAATTATTTCAAGTGATTTTTCAAATATAGTAACTTGACTGATTATCTCTAGCGGGGTATATCCTAATGGCAAAACAAAACTCCAAAGAAATTTTAAGTTTTATTCAGTATTTATATTGTTACTAATGATTTTGGTATTATTTTTTCTGAAATGAAGATGAAAGATAAAACAAGTAAGCAATTATGCTATTGTCACTAGAACCAAGATTTTCAGGATAAATGATTAGAGTTACAAATAGAAAATCAAAAAACTGAATCTCTCTAACTTCTATTTCAATGGTCTATATCATTATGCTCATGAGGTTTTTTTTTCTTCTTTTAAAAAATGCATGTTATAGCCTTGTCCACTGAAGGGACCAAAGAAACACACCCAGGGGCAATGAGCATGCCTAGTGCTCAAACTGTGGTCTCCAACTATTATTTCCCATTAAAAGGCTCTTTGGAGAAACAACTGCTTCAGATCTGGCCCAGGAAATAGACAAGAGGGCCTGAAACATCTTACAAAAGAAAATAAGAGAAATCTATCAAAGATCACTAAGGTCATGTCAAAAGGGCTTAGGAGCCAACTTGAAGAGACTCCCGCTCACCAAAGATGGGACAGTTTATTCTCAAAAAGAACAACTGCAAAGAATTTGCAGGAATCCAATAGCATATGATTCGTGAGTTCAAAATGATACTGAAAACAAACAAACAAACAAACACCACCGTTGGTCATTTGGTCACTGTTGACAGATGCTAGGGAACTAACTCGCTATTCTAAAAACTGGAAGAGAGTTAAGCATTTATTCTGCTTTTCCTTTACAAACTGTGCCTAAGGGTAATGATATAGCTCATGAAGGAAAATGTTTCTTTATAGCAGTACTCCAGAGTAAATGGGGAAGGACTAATATAATGACATCATTTCAGAATCCCTGGTAAAATAATGGACGTGGGCAATGATCATCAATGACTGCTAAACCCGTTAGATGACAACTGACGGGGGAACTTTAAAATGATGGAGAGACTGACAAGACCTGACCCAGCAATCAATTTTAACATCACAGAAAGAGAGACAATCAGACATTATGCGCCTCCCGATGGAAGTTCACGTCTATGAATCATTCCGGCCAAAAAATGGAAACTCCATCTGATAAAGCCACTAGATTTAATTGCTGGTTTTTAAGAAAATAGAAGAATAATATTTAATAGCATCATGGAGATGCAATCAGTAAAATGTATTGGATAAATGACCTGGTTAATTTAATCTCTTCAACAAATAAATTGAAAAGAAAAACAGAGAGAAGGGAAATCCATAGATTAAAAGAAACTTAAGTTATAGGAAACAAATGCAATGTGTATCTACTGATCTTGATTCAAATAAACCAACCATAAAAACGTTTTGAGATAATCTTGGAAATTTGAATAGTGATTGAATATTTTATGATATTAACAAAGTATTACTAATTTTAGGTTTAATAATTATCCTTTTTTTTTTTTTTTGAGACAGGGTCTTACTTGTCACCTGGGCTAAAGTACAGTGGTGTCCTCATAGCTCCCTGCAAACTCAAACTCCTGGGCTTACATGATCCTCCTGCTTCAGCCTCCTGAATAGCTGGGACTAAATTAGCCCAGGTGGCTAATTTTCCTAGTTTTTGTAGAGATGGGGTCTTGCTCTTTTTTCAGGCTGGTCTTGAACTCCTAGCCTCAAGCGATCCTCCCACCTTGGCCTCCCAAAGTGCTAGGATTATAGGCGTGAGCCATCTCACCCAGCAGATATTTATCTTTTGATTATGGTTTTAAAAGAGTCCTTAACTTTTAGAAATGCATGGTAAGATATTTTCATACGCAATGATGTACCGTCAAGGATTCGCTTGAAAATAATGTAGTTTGGGAAGGAGGCACCAGAGGAAGTATTCATGCAACAGGATTGACTGTAAGTTAATTATTACTGAAGCTAAGTGATAGACACATGAGAGTTTATTATAGTATTCCTTACTTTTGTATGTCTTTAAATAATTTTATAACAATGGGTTGAAAATATAAGGGCTCTAGGAACTGACATTCTCCAAATGCTTAATGTTTATTTCTAGAAGTTAAAAGTATATGCACATTATTCTGTCCACATTCCTGTTCCATTGTCTAAGATCATTTTATATGTTCCAAATGTTATCAAAGAAAATTTGGCAACACCTCCTTGGTCTCTTTAATGATTAAACAGTAGAACTGAACTCTCCATGGACCTAGTAAAGCCATAAATGAGACCATAAAGGAAAAGATAGGTTGGTATTGCCTTCAATTTGTGAACACAGCTTTTTAAGTAAGTACTATCTTAAAATAACTTCCTTTGTGGATCACACTTGGGGCGTATAAAATGATGAAATAACAATCCTTAAGCCACTTCAACTGGGCTAGGGAGGGGTGTTATAGTATACTATAGCAAATGCCATAAAATCAATGACTTTTGCTGTATGGTACAGGACAGAGACTTTTTATGTCTTTCTTAACCTGAATGGTGCTCTTTTCCTGCCCCCCTTACACACGGGGTGTCCTCTAGATGCCTTCCACCACCTTCACGTCAGGTAGAGAAGAGAGTGAAGGTCCATCACTGTACAGGAGCAATACAAGCTTGGGAGATCCTGCAAGGCCAGTGTGGCTGGAGCTCAGCCAGAAGAGGCAGGAGATGGAGCTGATCAGAGAAGTAGGAGTCAGATCTCCTGGGAACTGTGGCCTGCAGTTAAGAGGTTTGGACTTTATCCATTATACAAATACATTGTTGGTGTTTTAGGTTGGCAAGTGCAGATTTGGCAAGATTTGCATTTTTCAAAGTTCACTCTAGGTGCACTAAGAAAACAGGATCAGACAGAGACAAGCAGGACAATCATGTCAGGAATCTAATATTCTCATGAGGCTTATGGTAGCCTGGTAAAGGTGGTGGAAATGGAGATACGAGATGTACTTTGGAGGTAGAGTGAACAGGGCTTGTTGAGGTATTGATTATGGAGGATCAGAGAGCAAGATTTCAAGGGTAACTCCCAGATTCTGTGACATGATCATCCAGAAGGAGGGATGCATGTATAATTAGATGAAGAGTGCAGGAAAAGAGGCAGATTTGTGCTAGATCAAGAGTAAAGTTACACGCATATTCAGTTTGATATGCTGATTTAATACCCAAGTGACATCCAAGTGATGATGGCAAACAGAAATTAGAATGCAGGTCTGGAGTAAAGAGACATCATCATCGGGCATTTGCACAGGGTGGAGGGTGATATCCCATAGTGTTGATCAGACCAGGAAGTACCGAAAGACTGGGTGGAGTTATAGGGAGAGAGGCAGCAAGAGTTAGAAGCCCACTAACCTGACAAGACCATCAATATTGAAGGTCCCAGGGTGTGGCCCTCCAATGCCAGCCACATTAGAGCTTAGACTGCCCCTCTGGTTGAGTCCTGACATCCCCAAAAGACAGGAAGCCATCTCAACTTTCCTAGGAAGCTTTCCTAGGGTGAAGTGGCCCCTCTGTCATCCTGGAGGTATGGTCCAGACCTTTCAAGACATGGCTGGGCCAGGGGAAGGCCAGGATTGAGACAGAGTTTAGTAAGCTTTTTGGATAGTCTCCAGGGACCAGACAAATCTTTTGTCTTATTTAAGGAGGCCTGTTATCAAGGCAGTTATTGTGAAAAGCAGAAAATGATTTGTGGTACTACCCAGTAAACCTCAGAAATTGCTGGAAATCATTAATCATATCAATGTGGGGGCGTGCCATGCCCTCTTCAGAACTGCCAGCGCCTTCTTCAGCAGGCACAGATGTAGCCCAGAAATTCCACACTGACACTCTCAGATAAATATTTTTTTAGGTTTGGGTTTGGTGGTAAAGCTGCAAACATGATCAGAGTCTCATGGGATGTCAGAATGGGAAAAGTAGTCCAAGGAAACACCTGTTTTTAATCTTTTGAGTAGTGCAGACCTCTCTGAATACATGATGAACGCTGTGGCTCCTTGCCTCTGGAAAATAAAAATCACATACAGAAAAATCCACAATTTTAAGGAGTTTGAAGAATGCCTGCTAGTCATGGGTCCATTTGGGGCCAATGGATTCTTGACCATGACTCCTTGGATGAGGAAGTTACGTAAGATGCAGTTCAACCAACACTGGAAGATGAACGAGGCATTTGGAGGATAAACAGTATGTGCCATGCATCATTTTCTGGGATATCCCAGGTATGGACTAGGTCACAGGAAGGCCTGTTCCCATGGACATCTTCTTGGAGCTCAGAGATCATTAGGGAAAGTGTCATCAGCAAGGATCGGCCCAAATGAAGGTAGTTTGGAAAGAAACAAACTCAGCTTCTTTTTCCTTTACCAAAAATTGTACAGTCCCCATGGGCAGGAAGGAAGAATGAGAAGAACAGTTGAGCACCCTGGTATAAATGATTTATAGATGACTTAAGGAGAACACTCATTTGGTAGGAATTCAGGCTTTGCCTCTAATTAAATGCTCTTGCTCCCAATAGGACCTCTTTTGACCTGAGAACATTTTGCCATAAGTGATGTATCTGCAAGGACCCCATGGCACAGAAGCCGGGATGGGGGACCTAGGCGATGTTGTTGGTAAAGTCCAAAGTGAGGCTGAAGGGACCGTGGATTCCTGCTGAGGATCACATGCTGGGCTTAGCAATCACAAGGACAGTGTTGGACATCCAGGAGTGAACCAAGATAAAGAATACAAGTCCAAGGTAAGAGGCCTGCACTGTGGAAGGAAGCTTTTAGGGAGATGCTATAACCCTGCCAATGGGCAAGGAGGGAGCCATTAAGAGCCCCAGGCCTACTTTACCAGATCAGAGGAATAGAATTTTATTTTCTTCCCACCAAGACATGCCAGGAAACCCATGATCTTATGCCAGGTGGAAAAGTGTGAAGAAGGTAATCTCTTTCTAAAGATTCATTCTGAAAGCCTTTCACAGTGCCGGTGCTGTAAAATGACCTTTGGTGGTTAAGCCATTGCAAGGTCCCTCTTCTGGTTGACTTTCCGGGTCAACCTGCTCACAAGCTTCTCTATGCATTTCCCAAGGAAGGAGTATTTTATAACGGCTCGAGTTCTTTACAAATATTGTGCATATTCTTGCTATTTCTCCGCCCTTTAAGAACCATACAGAACTAAAGCATGAATCACCTGGATTTTCACCAACTAACATGGATGTGCTCATTTTCCCTAGGGAGAAACACAAAATGCAGCACAGGATGAGTTTTATTGAAATTTTAGAGAGCTAGTTAATTTTAAAAATAGTATATATTGCTTTTAATAAATGAGCAAATGGGAACTCAGGCCCAAGGGGAAATGGGATTCTAAAGTTTAACTTCCATAGGCAACGCGAAGGCCAGTTCTGTGTGGTTATGCGGTACAGGTGAGTGACTGTCACACGGTTTGACCTCAGGAGTAAAAGTGATGCAGCAAGATCTTTGTTCACTCTGTTTTATTAGTGAAATGAATCCAGAGCTTCTTTCTTATGCCAACTCCTGTGGAGTAAATACATACTGAATATAGTCTGTCCTCCTCTTAGGAATCCATTTAGGGCTTTGGAGACAGGAGAAGGTAGCAGGATACCAGATACAGCAGAAGCATCAGCTACAATAGGTTATTGCCTGGGGCTCTTGAAACTGATGGAGAAAAGGTCTTCTGGAGAAAAACCAAGCATCATTTTATTTTATTGCCTGCAGAGACCCCTTCCCGAGAAAACCAGCCATGTCTGTGATTCCTGAAGAGGGTCGTTTGTCTGAGTGTCGCGGTGAAATGTATCCCCCGAGGCCTGCAGGGGGAGGTGAGAGGGAGCGAGTGCTGTCAGCGCACATGCGTTGCCACTTAGAGCTGCCCAGGGAGCAATTATAACACACACACCTGCAAACAACACGGGGCTGGCCTGTGCTCACGAGTGCAGTAAGACATGTAGCAGCATCAGGGCTCGTGTCCCTTGCCGTGGAACCCTCCCATGTGGGACACTGTGTCACTTCGAGTGAAGGCCTTTCCAAATTGCCTGGGGAGCTCCATCTTCAAGCCCTTAGCTAGGAACTTGGTCCACTGAGGACTGTTGATCCGCCTTAAGGACTGGAGATATTTACAGGCAACACCAACTGAACATTTGAGTGTGAGAAAAAAAAAAAAAACACTTAGGATTTCTGCTCATCTGGGATGACACTCTTACCTACAAGTCAGCAGCTTAGGCAGCGAAGCTTAAGAAGAGACTCCATAATCATTCTGTAGAATCACCGTGTTCTCGGCGAGGGAGAGAAAAAAAGAGGATTTTAAAAAACTCCCCCTACCCCCAGAAAGTAAAAGTTGTTAGTAGTTCTTCCCCAAGGCAAAACCCACGGCTTGTACAAAGCGGGTTGTTTCATGCACACATTCAATAGCGCAGCTTTGATGTCGGCTGCACGGTAGGCACCGGCACCATGTGCAGGGGGGACACAGGGATAACATGGAACCCGGTGAGGCCACCCAGGCGTCTTGCAGGAATGGCTCATTTACCTGCACTTTGACTGGCTTCTCTTCTCGTGGCTCCCCACGCCCCTGGCCTTTTACAGCACTGGCCTTTGGAAATGCAAGAAACCTAATGCTCAAGGATGGAGGAAAGTCAGGAGCCAGTTTTCACCTCTATTTTGTCCTCCAGAACCAGTTCTGCTGAGAGCCACCCGAAGCCATTGCGATGATGGGAAACCTCAACTCAGAGCATGCTTGTCACAAGCAGTCTGATAATCCACTTCAAAGGACAGACGCCCTCTGGGCAGTGCACATGATGGGAACCTTGTGGTCCCGGCCACCGGGGTGTGCTGATGCTGTGGCTGCCTTTCCATTCCATGGCCCATGTGGTCATGCAATTATCTTTCCCCATCACTCCTGGTCCAGGGGCTGTCTCCATTTCCTGACGCTGTCCCTGTTTCTCTCTCACAAGACCTGATTCCTCAGACTCTCTTCAGAGCCTGTCGGCTTTGAACAGGATCGACCGGCTGCGTGGAAGAAAGGGGAGGATAAAAGTTAGAGAACTGCTGATTTCTTCAGAAGTCGTCCAAGTCCTCTTTGATTTCTTAAGAGAATTTCAGCAAATGCATACATTTGTTTTAAGCGTATTTTTTAAAAGCCTTCTTTTGCAGATCAGCATGTCATCCTATAATCTCATTTTTGCCCCATGGCACAAGGCAAGGAATTGGAAAATGACTATTCAGCCCTAAAATGGAACAAAGGGAGAATGCAAAAGTTCACTCCCTTCACCTCATTAGCTTTTTTCTAGTTCATATTATATTTTGAAGCCATCATAGGGTCTGTATGAATTTCAAGAAATGCATGAGACTTGGTCTCTGATCTCTGATTATTATTTTTATTTACTTTGTTAAATATTTTGAAAAGCAAATATTGTACCATTCTGTAAATTTAGAAAATAGGATGGGAAATAATGCAAAAGTTCACCCAACATGCTCTGCAGAATGCCTGCCAATCTTTTCATCTTTGTATATTTCATTTCTCACCACCGGCGAATTTGAACACCCCTTCTATATCAAATATTCAGAGTTGCTTTTCTGTGTGTTGCTTGGTCATACCCTTTGCTCACTTTTCCACTGGGTTGTATGTCTTATGTTTTTCTATATAAAATTTTTAAAATGTCATGTAAATATATCCATTTTTCCTTAACAGCTTCTGGCTATCCTACTTTGGTTAAGAAGGTACTCCCAATTTTACATGAGATCACTTAGATTTTTTTGTGATGGTTTTTATTTCAATGTTTAACTTTTCAGTCTTTAGTCCTCCTGGAATTTAAATTTCCATATGATTTAAACACTGTTGAGATGTGCATTGCTCAGGATGTAGTTTCAGATGCTGAAATAATGAGAGACAAAGTAACTGACTTGAACAAGATAGGAGTTTTGGTTTTGTTTGCTTTTTTTCTTACCAAAAAAAAAAAAAAAAAAAGCCCTAACAGTCCAGGGTCTATGTGCCAACTTTATGATAGCAGATCCAGGCGACATCTTCCCTTTTTTGTTTTAGCATCTACCCAGTGCAAGATGGCACGCTACTCATCTACATTCCAGTAGAAAAGGGAACATGAGCAAGGAGAGGTCAACCCTTACTTCTTTTTTAAGAGTGGAAGTTGCAGGTACCACTTCTGTTTGTGTCTCTTTGGCCTGAACTTGATCACATGAGAACACCCGGTTGCAAGGGAAGCGAAGGAAGCTGGCAGACACAGTTGTATTACGAATAGCTGGGCGTTCTCACGAAGAAAAGGAGAGAGATAATGGAGACTTGAGGATAAAACATTCCCTACCACAGAATTCTAACTGGAATTACATTAGCCATGTACTGTAAAATTGGAAGGATATACATTTTATGAGATCTAATTTTCTGATTCAAAAAACTTTATGCCTTCTCACTGTTCAGTGTCATGGAAAGAATGTGTGTGTCCCCCTAAAATTCTTCTGTTGAAACCCCACCCTACAATGTGATGGTATTAAGAGGTAGTGCCTTTGGGAGGTGATTAGGATTAAATGAGGTCGTGAGGGTGGAGTCCCCAAGAAGGGATTAGCGTCTTTGTAAGTGTCCTAAGAGAGCTCACTCTGCCCCGCTGGATGGGAAGGCAGCCACCTGCGGTCTGGAAGACAGTCCTCACCGGAATTGACCACACTCACAACCTAATCTCACGCTGCCAGCCTCTGGAACTGTAAGAAATAAATGTCTGTTGTTAAACCATCCTGTATACCATATTTTGTTATAGTAGCCCAAACAGACTAAGACATTCTGCATTTATTTCATTTCCTTTGTTACGATTTTATAATTACCTTTATTTGGGACCTTTACCTTTCATATTAAATTTAGTCCTAGCTCTTGGAAGTATTTGAGAATTATCACAAACAAAATAATTTTTTTTCTATTTTCATTTTGCAGGTTTTTATTGCTAATATAAAGAAAAGTTGTTAAACTTTGTATTTTTGTTTTGTACGCAGCCCATTTTCCCTTTTTTTCTTTTTCATTAAAGCAGCTTTTAAAATAGAAACCTCTGGGTTTTCTAGGTATAAAATTACCTTGTCAGTAAAAACAAATAATGGTAGTTCTCCCCAACCACGGTTTCACTTTCCACAGTTGTCATTACCTGCAGTCAACTGCAGTCTGAAAATAGTAAATGGAAAATTCCAGAAATAAATAATTCATAAGTTTTAAATTGGTTTTCAGTAGTAGCCTAGCACTACATCACAATGCCTACATCATTCACCTCACTTCATCTCATCATGTGGGCATTTTATAATCTCACATCACCACAAGAAGAAGGGTAAGGACAATTCAATAAGACATTTCGAGAGAGAGAGAGATCACATTCACATAACTTTTATTATAGCCTATTGTTAATATTAGTCTATTTTATTATTAGTTATTGTTAATCTTACTGTGCCTAATTTATCAGTTGAACTTTATCTTACCGGTAGGTACGTACATATAGGAAAAAACATAGTGTATATAGGGTTCAGTATTAGCCACAGTTTCAGGAATGCCCACAGATAAGGGGGGACTACTGTACTACTATTACTTCTTTTCCAATGTTCTTATGAATTATTTTATTGTATAATACTACTGCATTTACTAGAATGTACATCATATTGGATTATAATGCAGATAGCAGGAATCCTATGATAGTCATGATTTTAACTGAAATGAGTTTATATTTCACCATTTAGAATAATTTTCTATTGGTGTTTGAGCAAGTTTTTCAAATCATCATCAAATGGTTATCATTTATTCTTAATTTACTCAAAATTTTTATCAGGATGACTATTAGATTTTTCAAATGCTGTTCAAGAATCTACTGATGTGGTCATATTTTTCCTTTAATTTGTTTAGAGTATGAATTATGTTGACAGATTCTGTAGTATGGCGTCATCTTTGCAATGTATGAGTAGATCCAAATTGATCATAGTGTATTAATCTTTGAAAACAATGTTAAATTATATTTGCTATATTTTTATTTATAATTTTTGTATCTATTGTCATACATAATAGTGGTTGAGATTTTTAAAAACACTGGTTGACATTTTTTAAAAATAATTATCTTTACCAGAATCTGGTATTAAATTTATACTAGCTTCATAACTTTGGTCATGGCGGGGGGAACATTCCATCTTTTTGTGGCTTGGGGTTGATAGTTTAAAGAACAAGAAATCATCTGGACTTTAAATATTAGAGAAAACTCACTTTTGACATCATCTGGATATGAAATCTTTTAAACACCTTTCCAAGCCTTCTATAGTACCTTGCTACTTTATCTTGGGTCAATTACAGCAATTTATATTTTGTTAGGAGTCAAGTGTTTCCTATAGATTGAAAAAAAAATTGGTTTGTTTGTTTGTTTGTTTGTTTGTTTGTTTTTGTAGAGACAGGGTCTCACTCTGTCACCCAGGCTAGAGTACTACAGTGGCACAATCATAGCTTGTTGCAACCTTGAACTCCTGGGCTCAAGCCATCCTCCTAAGTAGCTGGGACTACAGGCACACACCACCACATGGCTAATTTTTATTAATTTTTGTAGAGATGGGGTTCTCACCAGGCTGGGGGGTTTTGAGCCCAGACTGCTCTCAAACTTCAGGCCTCAAGTCATCTTCCTGCCTCAGCCTCCCACAGTGCTGGTATTACAGGTGTGAGCCACTGTGCCTGGCCTCAACTTTGTTATATAAAGGTTATATAACCTCTTACTACAGTGTTTATTATATTATATATTGTATATTTTATATGCTTATTATACAGATAGTATATACTTTTTCTATTTATATTATTATATTATATTGTATGCTATTATATAATTTCTTCTGTATCTATGGTTATGGTTATATCTCCTTACCTATTCCTAATCGTGCATATTTTGCACTTTTTTTAAATCTTTAAGTTTTTTAATCATAATCAACCTCATAAAGGGTTTGTCCAGTATATGGGCATTTTCACAAAACTAGCTTTTGGATTTATTTATCCATTCTCCTATTTTTGTTATTATTTTAAAATTTTTTCACTTTTATCTTTATTAATTGTCTTCCTGTTTTCTTTCGGTTTGTCTTAGTGTCGCTTCTCTAATTTTCTATGATACAAAGTTTTATAATTTTTAATCTCTCTTTCAATAAAAGAATTTAATTATCTGAATTTTCCTCTGCATACAACTTATGGCATGTTTCAGTTTTGATTGCCTCTTCGTTACAAAGTTTATCTAATGTATTTCATAATTTTTATTAATATTATCACTTTTTATTATTTATTCTACCTCTATTGAATGATGACAAGAAACATGGACTTCAGAATCTCTCCTCCTTTGTTCCATCAACCTAGAAAATAATTTTTATTACCTTTTTGAGGGATTATAGATGCATAAATTCCTTTAGGTTTTTTATTTTTGTCTTTTACTTATGACTGATTCTGAAAGGGTAATACTAACATTTCCCAGTAACATTACATTTTTATATAATTCTTTTTTATTCCTAACAGCTTTTGCCTAATATATTTGGCTGTTATTTTTTTCTATGCACAGAGGTTTATGAGTTATTACCTTTGTCTGGGTTGTCTGAGAAGTAGATACCAGGGTCAGAGTGAATATGGGTGGATTCTAGTAGGGAAATGCCTGAGAGAGAAAATGGGGAGGAAGTTGGGAAAGGCTGGGAGAGTGGTCAGACCACAGTGCAAGTCTGACGCTGAGTGAGAAGAGAGACAAGAAAGATGGAGTTGAAGTTTCTCAATTGCTGTGAAACCTAATTAAACATGAGCAAGTCTGTCCGGAAGTGTTTGAGACAAAGCTGGCTGTTCGAGATTCTTAAGACCTCCAGGAGTGGGCCTAACTTAGTACCCCGTTACCCTCTCTTATTGCCTAGGCGCTTTCTCTGGGAAACCTGGGCCCCCACAAATGGACTGGTGGATTTCAGAGGGCAGCAGCTGGCATTCGCCATCAATTACGCTCCCTGTAGTTGGAAGTCAAGTAGGCATATTCTAATGGCAATCACTTTCATGTACCTTCTTCAGTTCAAAAAGAAACACATTGTGGGGGATCGACACACTTGAAGCTCTGACTCTCATGTGGGGAAAGGCAACACATGTAATTTAAACATTTGTACCCCCGTAATAAGCTAAAATAAAAAAAAAAGGAAACACATTCTACTTTTTTAGTATTATTTTAGCATTTCACAACCCTATTAGATCATGGACTCTTTGTTTTTTCCCTACCTAATCCATGGAACATATTCTTGGAAATGCTCTTCTAGTTGCATGTCCTCAGGCCTCACCCTTACTCATGTCTAAAATATTTTGCCAGTGATATCTATGAAGACAGAGAAAGCATGTATGTCAAGTTTGCCACTGATCACTGATATAGAACAAAAGGGAAAACAAATAGATTTCTAGATTTCATAGATTTCATAGATTTCTAGATTTCATAGATTTCTAGAAGTTGCTCTACCAATGTAACTATGTTTCAGTTCTAAAAGGCTTTTTGAAAGGCCATGTGTTCATAAATCCAAAGTAAGACAGACTATTCTAAGTTTGCAACCCCTGGGTACATTTCCACCAAAATGGGCACAGGTCATGAATTTGAAACCTTAAAACCAGGCACACATTTTCCTAGCTGACACTTGTTCTGTAGACATCGAAAGATTTTTTTATTGCTACTCTAACCCCTGAGAATCTTTGGAAGTGTTTCTGGTAACTCCTTAAATGCTGTGCAATCCCACATACATTTCTCACTTGGATTTTGTGCAGATTCAAACGACTATGAACCCACTCAACCATCCACAGCTTGAGACAGAAGTCTCCTTAGCAGTAGCATCACCTTACGTCGCCCTCAGTTATCTAACACCTAGCTTTAGACCACTCAGTTGATAAACTAAAGCCTACCAAAGCCTAAAAATCCTACTTCGTCAAATAACACCTGAATAGTAAGGTTGATCTTTCAACTGCATAAATCTCTTTTCCTCATCTTGCCTGTTAATGTCAGTTGCATGGACCTTTTCATTCATTGATGATTCATTTTTTATCCTCGAGAATCATTCTTGCTGTGAAATGACTCATTTCAGGTGCATGTGTAGCATTTGTCATTTCCTCACCACTTTCAATTTTTAAAAGTCACTTTTGTTTTCCTTGTGATTGTAAGTTTCTAGGTATGAATTCTTTTAATATTTTCTCAGTGGTACTTTTCAAAGAGTATGTATTTAACAATGCCCTTAAAAGAGCTTAATACTAAACACAGAGTTATGAAGAGTGTTATGACTGAGTATGCAGAACACTGATGTCATCTGTTGGTGGCAGTGGGACCTGAAACAATTTGCTCTGGAGGAAAACTTTGTTTATATCTGTAAAAGTTTATTGGTTGAAAGCTTGTTAAAAAGAGATGGTATCTATATATGTATAAATAAGGCTGCATGCAGCTTTCTAGTCTTTCTGGGAGACAGATCCTTTAAACATAAGTAGGGAAAGAATGATGGTTATGATTTCAGATATCAAACCAATTCACCATAAAGTCTCCTTTACACCAACTTTGATCTGCCAGTCCTACCTCACTGATAACCTGGGTTTTATTCCTAACTTCATTCAGGTGGCTTTAACCTTTATCTGAACAGTGCCAATCTCTACTGATAATCTGGCATTGATGCACATAATTCTGGCTCTATTCTTGTGTGCAAATAATAAGCCTTAATCTCAATCAAGCTGATAATATCTTGCCTGAGGCCCCAGATCTCCTATTACTAAATGACTAGAATTTCATTAATTGATAATAAACTTCACCTGGACACCTGGTTCTTCCAGGATCTGCATTTGGTTGGATGGTTTTTAGTTGCCTCCTTGACCTCCTAGTGGAACTCTCCCAGGCACTTCTTAGTACATGCACAGTGGTCCAAACCTTTCATAGAAGAAGCAAAATTAACTTGTCTTCTCATCTATGACATGATCAAAAAGGCCAGGGGCTTAGATAATCCTCAGCCTTGGCATTTCTTTATTTACCGCTGCCAGGTCACTTGGCTTTCATCCCCTGGTCTGGCCTACCTTAGTCCCTGTGGCAAATCATGATTTCAGGCAGGAGAAAAGTAAATACCCCCATTTCCACACATTCCCACACTGCGGGGCTCAGCATTAATCCCTGTGCTGCTGTTCTTGGCCTTGAATACCTGTTCTCACAATGGGGCTCCAGCCCTATTGTCATGACGCTATCCATGCCTTGTTCCTCTTCCGTAAATAACCCTGTAAAGAGACAATGTAGTAATAAGGGTACCACATTGGATCAAAGGACACAATCAACAGAGTGAAAAACCTAAGGAATGGGAAAAAAAAAATTTGTGAACCATAAACCTGATAAGGGCTTAATATCCAGAATAAATAATTACAAGTCAATAACAAAAAGAGCAAACAACCCCCATTTGGGCAAATGACTTAGACAGATATTTTTCCAAAGAAGAAATTCAAATGACCAATAAGCACATGAAAAAATGCACAACGTCACTAATCATTACAGAAATACAAATCATGCACCTGTAATCCTAGCACCCTGGGAGGCCTAGGTAGGGGGATTGCTTGAGGGCAGGACTTTGAGGCCAGCCTGAGCAAGAGCAGGACCTTGTCTCTACTAAAAATAGAAAAATTGGCCAGGCATGGTGGCACACCCCTGAAGTCCCAGCTACTCAGGAGGCTGAGGCAGGAGGATCACATGAGTCCAGGAGTTTGAATTTATGGTGAGCTGTGATCATGCAGTGGCATTCTACCCAGGACAACAGAGTGAGACTCAGTTTCAAAAAAAAAGATACAAATCAAAACCACAATGAGATGCTATCTCACACCCATTGGGATGGCTACAATCAAAAAGAGGGAAAATGATAAGTGCTGGTGAAGCTATGGAGCAGTTGGAACACTTGTACACTGTTCATACGATGGAAAAATGGTGCAGCCATTGTGAAGGAGTAGGGTGGTTTCTCAAAAAATTAAAAATAGAATTACTATATGATCCCTCAATTCTACTTCTAGATATATTCTAAAAAAAAAAAAAAAACTGACAGTAGGCATTTGAATAGATATAGGTACACCCATATTCATAGCAGCATTATTCAAATAGCCAAAAGGTGAAAGCAACCCCAGTGATGGACGAATGGATAAGCAAAATGTAGTGTATATAAATGCAATGGAAAATTATTCAGCTGTAAAAGGGAAAGAAATTCTGACACATGCCACAATATGGATGAACCGTATGGAGAACATTATTCTAAGCAAATAAGCCAGTCACAAAAAGAAAAATACTTTATGATTCCACTTATATGAGATATCTAGACTAGGAGAATTCACAGAGACAAAAAAATAGAATGGTGGCTGCCAAGAGCTGAGGGGGAGACAGAAAGGGGAGTTGTTGTTTAATGGCTATAGTTTCAGCTTTGCAATATGAAGAGTTCTGCAGACTGGTTGTGCAATGTTCAGGTACTTACTATAGAAATGCACACTTAAAAATGATTAAGATAGTAAATTTTATGTTATGTACATTTTACCAAAATTAAAAAAAGAAAGAGTATCCATTTGTGTCAGAGGACCTCAATAGATGTCCTGACTCTTGGTTTTTTTTATGCATACCACTAATTTCTTTGGAATTTCGTTATCTCACTGTAGAAGGGGAAGCCAAATTATTCCTACTTACATCCCAAGAACACTGAGAGAATTAAATGAGATACTCTGTGGAAAATTACCTTGTAAACAGTTCAGGATTCTGTAAATGTAGGTAGCAGTAATAAAGTATTAAGTTAGGGATGTCTTCCTTGTCTAAGAAGCCAATGTTTAGATGAATCTGAGAGAAATTTATAGAGTTAAAAGAATCCCAGGAAACTGAAGTATTCATGGACATGTAATTCCAGCCAACACATGAAGTTTTTTTTTTTATTTTAGCGTATTATGGGGGTACAAGTGTTAAGGTTACATATATTGTCCATGCCCCCCTCCCCCCTCGAGTAAGAGCTTCAAGCGTGTCCATCCCCCAAATGTTGTACATCTTACTCGTTGTGGTTGTATATACCCATCCCTTCCTCCCCTCTTCCACCCTCCCATGAAGTTTTATTGAGAACTTGCCATACATCAGGCACATGTCCCTATCTTTGTTGGGCAAATTGAGATACAAAGTTTAAAAGATAGCCATAAAACACTGTATTGAGGAGGGAACGTGGGAGGCTGTGAAAATGTGGTCATCCTGAACAAAGCGGCCTTCTCAGAGAAAACAACAGCTGATCTGAAGGTTGAGTAAAATACCTTCAAGGCTGAAAGGAGGGGAAAAAATATGTTCTAGAATGAAGAAACAACTTGTGGAAAGGTGTGAAGGTAAGAGAAAACCTGATGTGTTTGTTTAAGGAACTAGAAGGAAACGATCCAAGGCATTTGGAAGAGGGAAAGCTAAGAGTTAACAGGAACCAGATCACACCTGGACTTGTGATTCATAATAATCCTTTAACATTTAACACAAAGCGCAATAGGATGCCATCAAAGAGTTTTAAGGAGGTAATGATATCATTGCAATTTGGATTTATGAAGATCATTCAGTTGGAAGAGCAGAAGGGTGTGTTGGGGTGGGTAAGGGAGGAGAAGCCCAGGTATAGAAAGGTCATGCAGGATTTTATTGCAGTAATCTGCACTGAGGGGAGGGAGGGAAAACAGTACATACGTTCAAGCCAGGTGTTGGAAAAAGAATTGACATGACTTGGTGTTGTATTGGAAGTAGTGTAATATGGAGAGAGAAGAATCAAAGTGGTAGTTTAAAAAAAAAAAAAAAGTGGTAGTTTAGGCAAGTGTGAACACGATGGTACCATTTCTGGAGAAAAGGAACCGAGCAAGCAATGTGTTCGATTTGGGATGCATTGGGTTTGAGATGCCTGAGGGGCATGCAAATGGGATGCCCAGGTCCGTTGAATGCACTAGTTTGTGACTGGAATAGAAATTTGAGCCAGAGATATAGATGTCGAAGTCATTAACATGTAAGAAGTAGTCGAAGCCGTGAATGTATAAAAGCACCATGTGGAACTGTAGATGATATAAGAAGGTAAAAAAAGAGGATTTGTTATACAGAAACTATATAATGGGAATCAAAACATACATCACCACTCATAAGAGATAACACAAAATGTTAGGATGAATAAGCACTAGTAGAAATATTGGGGAAGGGGAAGGACCTATTTTCTTAAGAAGTTAGGTGCCATTGTTTATGCTTTAAGCTGGCAGAAAAAATGTCATGTATCTGATGTAAAATAAGAAATGAAGGGAAAAAATATAAAAGATACAGTAAATGGAAAATGTTAAATAAGATGGCAGAAATACCTTCTATTACAAGTAAAGTAATTAGAGTAAATGTAAACGGATTTTAAAACACTCATAAAAATTGATGCTGGATTTTAAAAAATAAAAGAAGAATCTAATATGTTGTTACCAATAGATGAAGTTGAAACAAAAGCAAACAAAAGATTTGAAACAAGGATTTTATTTTTTCTATAGCTTCCTACTTTTATAGCACTTACTATGTACACTGTTCTAAGCACTTTGCAAGTATTAACTCAGTTAATTCTCATAACAACATTATGAAGTAGTTTCTATTAGTATCCTCATTTCATAGAGGAGGAAATTGAAGCATCAAAAGGAGGTAATCAATTCAAGACCAAACAAGTAATAATCAGTGGCAGAGCTGGGATTCAAACCAGGTAGTTGACCAAAATTGAGAAAGATACACAAATATGGATCAAAAGAAAAGCAATGTTCAAATTCTAACATCTGAAAAAAGTAGAATTCAAGGCAAAAAAATATCATACTGGTCAATAAGGAACATCAGATACTGGAAAATAGAAACGATAATTGTATTTGATAGTTTCTAGTATGCCATTTTAAACTGATAGATCAAGCAAAGAAAATTAAATAAACACATATATAAAAGATCTTTTAACTGTCATTTTCTGAAAGAGGTCTTCCTAACCTATCCTTTAGGAATTAACTCTGGCCACATATGCCCTAAATTCTCCATTGCCCTTTTTCTGCTTTACTTTTCTCCAAAGCATTTATTGCTACTATACGTATGTTTATAACATGTAGTATGTTGTTTACTATCAGCACCATTAAATTATTATACCCATGAAATGCAGGAATTTTGTTCACCACAGTATTTCATATGCCTGGAATAGTATGTAGCAAAAAATAAATATTCACTGAAAAAAATTAATAAATAAATGCATCTAAATAATACAATTAATAAGATTAATTTATAAATACCATGTGTATATATCCATACTCAACAGATGTAGAATACATACTCTTTTGAGTGAAAACGGAATAGTCACAAATATTGATCATGTATTAAGCCATAATAAAAGCATCAATGAATTCCAAAGAAAAACATCATAACAATAATAAAAAAATTATTATAATAGTAATAATAATTATTAATATAAATCAATATTAATATATCTAAACATTTAAGCAACATACTAAAATTATAGTAATAAAGTAAAATAAATAATGAACCTAAATAACAAAAAATTGAATAAAATTTTAAAAATTTGTAACCAACTAATAGGTAATAATTTAACTATACTAACTAAACTAAATGAAAAGGAACTAAACAAATAAAAGTAAATGATTTCACTAATAAAGTAACTAAATTAAATACCTACACTAAATTACACAAGCTTAAACTAAATAAAATACTACTCTAAACCCTTGAAATAAGGACAAATCATAAAAAATGCTACAATACATAGAACTGAACTAGTTATGTACTTGTTATGTACTCATCCAAATTAAAGGGACATAATAAAAGCAAAACTAAAGAAAATTTTATAGTTTTAAGGTATTTATAAAAAAAGAGAAAAATAATAAAAGCAAATGAACTCAGTGGGTGTGGTGGCAGGCACCTATAGTCTGAGCTACTTGGGAGGCTGAGGCAGATCACATGAGCCCAGGAGTTCAAGACCAGCCTGGGCAACACAGTGAGAGACCCTACCTAAAATAGAAAGCAGAAAAACTCAAGGAGAAGAAATCTTCAAAATATACATAATTTTTATCCTCAAAGAAAAGAGAAGATATTACAACTGTAAAGCACAAAAAAAATGTTCTCATATTCATAGAACAAGACTGAGCTTTTGAAAAATAAGATATGTTAACAGATATTTTTAAAAAAATTAATAAAAGGATTAGAAAATAAAGTAAGGAATTGTCTCAGAAAGTAAATGACAAAACATGGAAATGTGGGAGAGAAAAAAATAAAACAGAAACTCCATTCAGGAGAGCTAATATCTGACTAGTAGACATTGCAGAAAGAGAAAACATAGAAAGTGGAGGAAAAGAAATTATCATAGAAATAATACAAGAAAAGTTCTCAAATAGAAGCATCTGAGTTTCCAGATTGAAAAACTATATACAGAATAATGGATGGAATTTAAAAAGGACCACCTCGAGTCATAAAAGGGATTCTAAAATCTTCCAAAAACAAAACAAAACATCCAACTCAGGTCGCATATAAATCATTGAGAATCAGAATGGCACAGGTTTCTCAAAACGAGCACGGGGAATTTGAAGAAAATCGAGTGATGAATTCCAGATTCTAAGACAAATACTTTCTAATTTATAATTCTATACCCAGCCAAACCATCAATCAACTGTTAGGATAGAAAAGAAATATTTTTTGACATTCAAGCGCTCAAAAAAGTTAGCTCTATGTGTTCCTATTATTTCTCTAGAAGCTAAAAATTAGTTTCACAAAAATGAGAGAGTAAACCAAAAAAAAGGAGGGGGGGAGATTTGTTACTTAGGGATTGGGGATACAACACAGGAAATGCTCCAAGGGAATTCACAGGATGATGAGTAAGGAAAGTCCCTGAGTATCAGCTGAGTATCCAGCCCAGAGAACAACCAGGATGGATTAGAGCAGAGAGACAGCTCCAGAAAAGACATTGTCAGATAATGACAGTAATCATAATAAATTAACAAATGGAAAGTAAAAAAAAAAATTATCTGATGGTTTGAATACTTTGAGAGGAAATTTAAATTTCTGTGGGAAATTTTGAGGATGATTTAGCATAATACAAAAAAATAAGCAAAAAAAGACAATGATTAATTTAATTTCATTAATTACAAAAAAGGGAACATAACAATATTGCTTTACATGATTCAGTTGTAAATAATAATTATGTGATCAAAGTAATGTAAACCTTCAATATTGATTTGAACAAAATAACATAATTGGGTGTAAGGACAGTGGGGATGTAGGAATGTGTACACGTGTCTGGGGGGCATAGGGAAGAGTCAAATCCCATCTTTTATCAAAGAAAGTTAAGAGACAATGTTTGTATTTAAAAAAATGAAAAATCAGCTGGGCGTGGTAGGTCATGCCTGTAATTCTAGCATTCTGGGAGGCCAAGGCAGGTGGATTGTTTGAGCTCAGGAGTTCGAGACCAGCCTGAGCAAGAACGAGACCCCATCTCTACTGAAAAAATAGAAAGAAATTATCTGGACAACTAAAAATATATATAGAAAAAATTAGCCGGGCATGGTGGCCCATGCCTGTAATCCCAGCTACTTGGGAGGCTAAGGCAGGAGGATCGCTTGAGCCCTAGATTTTAAGGTTGCTGTGAGGTAGGCTGACGCCACGGCACTCACTCTAGCCTGGGCAACAATGCGAGACTCTGTCTCTAAAAAAAAAAAAAAAAAAGATGAAGAACGATTTTTTAAAGAATGTGCTGTGGTTTGAACTTTTATGACCCCCCAAAATTCATGCGATGAAATCCTGACCAAGGTGATGTTGAGAGGAGGTGGAACCACTGAGAGGTGATTAGGTCATGAAGGAGGGGCTTTCATGAATGGGGTTATTGCCCTTTTAAAGGGGTCCCCAGGGAGCTGGCTAGCACCTTTGCCATGTGAGTTTAGGGTGAGAAGACAGCTGGCAGACACAGAATCGGCCAGCGCGTTGGTCTTGGACTTTCAGCCTGCATCCAGAACTGTGAGCAGTAAATTTGTGTTGCCTGTAATTCACCCAGTCTATGGTATTTCGTTATAGCAGCCTGAACAGATGACGATAGGACAGATAGGACACCATTTTGAAATAACAACCAGAAGAAACAGCTGAGAGAGTTAAAGGTAATGCCACCCGAGGTTTAGGAACTGGGAAAAAGTGTGGTGAGGTAACTGCTGTTTTATGATAAGTCCTATAATAAAACAGTGTTTGACTTGCTGAACTGTTTCTGTGTTACTTTGATAAAAGATTAAAATGCAATTTCGATTAGATAAAATTGTGAGATAGCTGATATGAGCCATAGCTATAAAACCTAAAAGATCTATCCAAAATGATTCCAATTTCTAAAATGAAGAGAAGAAAGCAGGCTTTAGCTGTGAAGTCATAATGGCATGTTCTGGGAATGCTAGAAAGTGAGCTTTATAGAGCGTAGCTGGGAAACGCTGCCTGCTGTGTTCCACACCCACATGGCTTGCTAACCAGTTCTTACCTATATCCTCTTTTCCAATGAAGTATTGGCAGCAAAATGTTGATTTATCGCTATTTTATAAAGAGAGGAATTGGCAAAGACTGTGGATTAAAGAGTACACAGAACACAGGTCTCGAAACTGGAAAATGTCCACCTGGATTTGAAGAGAATCATAGCTCAATGGGATAGTTATCCATTCAGTAAGACATAGTGAGCATCTAAGTGTGAAACGGTGCTAGACTTTGGGTGGGAAGACGCTCACAAAGATTAATAATCCAAAGACTCAAGAAACTTACAGTCTACCAGTCTACCGGGAAAGATATGAGCACTTAGAAATGAAATAATAAGATGTCATAGGAAGTATATCAAGTCATTTAAGCAGGGTCTCATGAGCAGTATAGCTTGACCTGATGTTTTGAAAAATGAGGAGGATACGTACACAGTGATGCATGTTTAGATTCCTAATCCTGTCGGTTCCAAGAGATAGAAAATGAGAAAGAATGAAGATACATGCTGTGACACCAAACTGAACACTGAAATAAGAGACATGAGGTTGCTAAATCAATGGTTACAACCCACAGAATCCGTTTTAGGAAATACATGAAAGGAAAGAGCCATGCCTTGTGTATGTTGATATTTATTTCTACAAAGTGCATTACAGTGTAATGTGATATAAAGCAAGTCCAGCCACAGTGGATTGCTGCATGGGGGGAGTCCATATCTTGAAATTTTCACATGCAAACTTTTTGCTGAAAATAGATAGGCTGTAAGCTAGTGCTTGCCATTTTGGTATTACTTCTGTATTTTTGTTGCAATCTATACTTTTACTTGAATTTTAATTAACATTTTAGTTGTATTTTGCAAAACGCCCTTTCACTGCCTTTTACTTCAGTAAAAATACTGGTTAATGGCAGCTTTCGACAGAGGAGAAAAGACCATTAAAATGGTCGAATCTGAAGATAAAAAAAGAAAAGTTTGATAACTAGTAAATCAAGATGACAGGTTTTAAAAAGCAAGGAAATGTAAGTTCATAACGAGATAGGGAGGAAGTAGGGTTGGAACACCTTGAGAACTTGGGACAACATTTGTTTGCCCAAGAGGTACTTTGGCTATGGGGTGAGAGAAATTGCAAGGCTAATTGATGGCTCAAAGATGGATAACAGAATGTTGCTCTGGGATTGTGAGATTTGATGAAAATATCAGGACATTCCTAATGTAGATACATACTTAGAAAAAGGAAACTGACAATAATTGTTTAGCTAAAGTAAAAATTTATTGAACAACGACAATAATAAAAGCAGGGTATATAGAATCTTCAAAAGAGAAATGCATATAACTTTAAAAAATCTTAATGTAATTGTCCCCAGGTCTCTTAAGGATAACGGAAAGTATTGAGCTATGGAAAGGCAACGCCATTGTGGCCATCAATTTATCTAAAGGGGACAATTCAGAAATGGATTAACAAAAACAATGAGCTCTTCAATAAGGACAAATAAAACTGCAGTGGTTCAAGTAAGAAAAAATGTATTTGGAAAGTGCTTCATGTTGTTTGTCTGTGTTTGCATTGTGGCCTTTTGTTTTTGTTTTGTTTTTCTGTTGTCGTGCTATGGCTTTTCTCCATGATATATAGAATCTAGGAACAGAAATATGTGGTCACTTGAGTCAATGAAAAATTAATTAATATTGTACTGATAGAGACTCAATGAGAAGCTTTCTGTGGGGTTGCTGTTTGTCTGGTCTGAACCCACATTTTATGACTACATTTATAGCCCTGATTGGTTAACGAGCATCTGTCCAGTCCCCTGGGCTCCTCTGTGAAAGCATCTGAGTAAGCACTGGGTGGGACAGTAGGACCACCAGGCTCCATTTGGGTCCCAGAGCAGCAGAAATCAGATGCACAGTTAAACTGGGGGTACACAGAGCTCCATGAAGAGCCTGAAGTAACCATCTGTGATGAACTGAGAAAAGGAAATCATTTTCCAGTTTCTCAACATCCTTGTTCTGCTTCCAAAGTGGGACACTGCCTTCCCCTGCCCACCCACATGCCTGTCCAGGAACCCCTGATCCTCTTGGAGCAACACTGCACTGATGCAGGAGCTAGCCATTCCACCCCGGGCAGCCGTCACCATGGGATGCACCTGGTCACACTTACTCAATAGTCTTCCTGGAAGAGGTCCCTGATGCTTCTTCCACTCCCCCAACTGTGAACTTTGCCAGGAAGCAGAGAAATGCCTGTGGAACATTTAACTGAACAACCAGCAAAAGACCATCACACAGGTCAAATGATGACTCATGCTTTGTAGCTCATTTCATCTCACTGGGAAAATCCATGTTCTTTTTCTGAATCCCTTGAAATAAATTGCAAAGGTTTAGAAAGCCTAAAAATAAATGCTCCCCCAGTTCCAGAGCTGTCACTAGGAGCTAATTCCCACATTGGTTTTAATTTCCTGTCTTGTAATGTTTTCTCGATAGATGCTGCCCTTTGCCATTTCTTTGGAAACTGCCATTAAACTGTGATTTGCACTTAATAAAGAAATGGAGGCTTCAAAAGGTCAAGCAATGGTTCCAAGATCACCCACAAATAAAGTCAGGACAGGGGCTGGCATACCAGCACAGGTGTGTCTTTCTCTACTCCTACTTCTTCATGCCATCTTCCCAGTGACTTTCATGGGTGTTACCCCCTAGGAATTTTGGAATTCTCCAAATTCCTAGAGCACCGATGGCCCATGCCACCCAACTCAGCTTCTAATAACTCTACTACTCTAAATTCAAACAAATTCCCTTATTACTCTAATTTTTAAAAAATGATTAGTTCAAAAATGTTATTTTATTTCTCAAGGAGCTTGTGTGTTTTGGGGGAGCTGAATGAACACTGTGGTCCCATGGGAAGCACTGGGCCCATTTCTCTATGGACAGACAAGACCCGAGACTCTTGGTGGGGCTTGGAGCTGGCCATGAGTACCGGGTGCACAATCCCCAGCTACACAACCGGATCCCAAGGTACAAGGAGTTGAACAGCGTCGTAAGGAAGCTCGATCTGTCCGTAGGCATAGGTAGCAGATATCTCTCTTCATCTGATAAGACTCTGGGGGATAGAATGCCGAAAGAAAGACAAAGTTTTTCATCAAACTATCAAAATCTTTGTCCCTGACGCTGCTAGTTATATTTTCCTTTAGATATCAATGAAAACATTTCTTCCATTTTACCACCAATAATTCTCTCTACAGGACATCGTGTTGATAAATCATCAATCCGGTTTACATTCTCTACTTAGCACTTTCATTCAGAGCAGATATGTGAAGCATTGGGTCCCCTCATTAGCCTTTTCACTGCTTTTTTATATTGTAAAGCTGTCAAATCACCTTCTGTTTGAGCACAAACACCAATAGTGATAATCGGTTGCCAACTTGTGATAATTAATGGCTTGAATCTGGGATGGCCCTGAATTGTAACTCTTTCTAGAATTTCTCAGCCCCTCAGGCTCTTGCTCCACCACATCTCAGTTTTCCTGTTATTCTGTTCCGTGAATCCATCCTCTACAGAGTTCATGCAGTTCTTATGTAGACCATTGGACTTTGGAAAGACATGAGGTATCCATATTGGTTCTTCATCCAATAACTGATTTTTTCTCCTGTCCTGGATTGCTGCTATAACTATCCCCTGACTCCCACTGTACGTGTCCCAGTAGTGCTCTCATTCTCCACATCTCTTCAACTTCACATAAAGTTAGCTTTTCCAGCAGATGGGCACTAAATTTTCAGTCAGGAAAATCGGATGTTAGTGCCAGCTTGCTAGTGAACTTGGCCAAGTATCTTCACATCTCTGAGTCTTGATTCTCTTGTCCGTAAAATACAGATCAAAAATATATTCCTAAGAATGATTAACCCTGTAGAGGAGCCAGACATCATCTCCAACCTCCCTTTTAGCTCTTAGTGGGCTCTTTAGCTGGATGTAGAAACCAAAGTAACACCAGGCAGATTAACACAAGAAAAGCATACGCATTTTATTAGTTTTACATGAACATGGGGATCTTCACAAGAGAGTGAAGTACAAAAAAGTGGACTAAGCAAGATGCTTTTATACTTTTAAGACAAAGAACAGTAAATTTGAGAAGAAATGATGGGATGAAGAAAATCTGTCAAGAGGAAGTAAATTTTCTAGTGGTGTCACTAAGACACATGGGAGAATGGAAAACAGGCGGAAGATGAGGGTGACTTAGCGGAGTATGTTTACTTAGGTCCATTGCAGCCTCCAATCCCAAGCCTGTGGTGATAAGAGCAATTTTCTCACCCTGGACAGCGAGGTGCCCCTCCCAGAGGAATCTTTATGGTTTGCTACATGCAGGAAGACCCAGGTCAGCTGGCCCTTTCTGAAACTACAATTTTTCCAATGTTTTCAACTCTAAATAATCAACATACCAATCTGTCATATTTTGGGTTGGCACATCCTTCACTCCTTCAACCCCAAGCATGTAAATACCTTTAACAATGATAAAATAATGCACAAATGGAACAGATCAACACTTTCCTTATGTCTTTTCTCCCATAGATCTCTAGCAGCAACGAAGTGTTGGTGAGTATCTAGGATTAGACAACCAGACAGGGCGCCGGAGATGTGGAAATGCCTCTCTTTCTTTGTTTTTCCTTTCCCTTGAACTAACTGCCTCGACTGCTAATTTTACCTTCTTATGTTATATTCATTTTTGTAAGGTATCTCAAATCTATGGTAGAACAAGGGGTAATTAATTACCTAATAAATAAATATTCAATGAATTAAAATAACAACTTGAATAATGGTACAAGGCACAGTCCCTGCTCGTAAGGGGTACATATTCTAACTGGAGGACATGACAATACTTTTAAAGATAATCTCACCACACCAGGTTGATTTTTAAACCCCTGGATGAGCCGTAGAGATGGCAAGGGCTGCAGGAGGGGGAAGAGATGACCAGAGGACGGGAAAGTGGGAAGAGGTTTTGGAGAGCGGGTGGTGCTCAGAAAAGGTCTTGAAGCCGATGAAGAAGATGAAGGAGAAGCTTTCGGACAACGGAAGGAGATGAACAGAGGGCCAAGCGCAGGGACAGGGAAGAGTGTCCGGGAGGAAGTCTGGAGCCGAAGGAAAGGAGACAGAAATACAAGTGCGGGACAAAGAAATGACTTTTCAGAGTCTGTGGATGTCATGGAACACAATGTCCAGGCCGCCGGCTCTCCTCCACCAACACCTCCCGGTTTGCACAATCTGAGTCTCCCGCACAGCCCTGGGGTTCAGGGATGAGCTGCTCGAGTGGGAGTTGCCATGCCCGGGTTTCCCTCCCAGTCCTGAAAACCACAAATCCTCGCTTGAGCTTCATTCGTTGGTTCCCAGAAGAGCAATTCTCAACATCTGTGTTGCAACATATCAGAACGTTTTTACAGGTCATTTGTTACTCTTGTGAAAGCATCAAAGTGGGTGAAACCACTTGTTCCAATATTCTGGAGTGGGAGGGAAAGGGATGGGGGTGTGGTTAGTGCCGGGGTTACTGGGAGTGTGTAAGCTCATGACAGGTGATCACTCATGTAATAGCACCAATAGTGTTGCCCCAGCGCTGGGGTTGGAGGGAGACCACGATCTGAGAACCTAGAGATGTGGTTCTATATTTCAAAGTCCCCCACAAGAAAGAGGTAACAATACAACTAGGTCTGGACTGGGCCTGTGATGACAGAGAGTCCGAAAACACACTTGTTCCTGGAGGGTAGGTGGCCGGCACTGACACTGGGCAGCTCCCCAGGGAAGGAGGAAGGAGCAGAAGCCCTGGCTGGCGCAGAGCCAGCTTGTCTTGGGATCTCAGGCTCAGCGGCAAGTGCTCACCTTTGACCCCACTTAGTGGGCTCAACACCCTGGCTGCGGTTCTGACACCTGCACCCCCAAAATTGACTGGGGTTACAGATTCTCCTCCTTCCCATTCTCCTGATTCCAGACGCAAACCTTGACCCCTGCCTCTTGCCCTCTGCTTCTGCTTCTTCCGTTCCCATTCCCTATTCCAGATGGATCCTGAGAAATGTGTGATTTGAATCACACATCAAAGGATGTTTGACATTATTGAAAAGGACCCTCTGTAGGGAACACCTTTTATTATGTGAAGCATCTTATTGGTGATATACAAAGCCCTTGCAATTGACCTTTTGCTGCTATATATATATGTGTATGCAGTTTTGAGTTTTCTTTGCGATGAGGGCGCACATGCTGCTGAGTGCCTGTGACAGTGTGAGCGCTCCCCCAGGCCAGCTGACTGTTCAGTCATTCCTGATGTCCTATCTCGCTGCTCCTGCCAGCTGTGCATCTGGGCATAAACCAGCATCCTGACTCACCAAGGCCGGCCCTCTTATCTCCCACTCATAGAGTTTGGCTGCTTGTCCCCTCCAAATCTCATGTTGAACTTTGATCCCCAGTGTTGGAGGTGGGGCCTGATAGGAGGTGTTTGGTCTTGGGGGTGGACCCCCCATGAATGGCTTGGTGCCCTCCTCTTGGTCATGAGTGAGTACTTGCCCTATTAGTTCACAAGAGAGCTGGTTCACAAAAGAGCCTGGCCTTCCCTAGGAGCAGGTGCTGGTGCATGCTTCTTGTGCAGCCTGCAGAACCGTGAGCCTGATAAACCTCTTTCCTTTATAAATTACTCAGCCTTGGGTATGTCCTTTATAGCAACACAAAGTGGACGAAAATGCGCCCTCCTACCAACTCTACTATGACCCGCCCTCAGCCTCACAGACCCTGTGGGACGTGATCAACAATAGAGCATCTCACACAAGAAGAGAGATGAGACCCTCAAGTTCACAAGCCAGAACCCAAGTGCAAACATTCTGAAATGAGGAAAAAGAAAAAGAAAAAGAAAGTCTCCAAACTTGGAATATTCCTCTTGGTTTTCATAAGCGTTGACAAAGCAGAGTGGTTCTTTAAAAAAGGGATGCTTTACACAATGCATTAGGTCATGCGCTCTCAGCAGGGGCCAAAAGGGACACATTTGCAAAGGAAGACATCCTTTTCCTCCAGCAGACAGGGGAATGGCCCTGTTCCATCACTGAAGCGGCGCTGAGTCACCTAGCAGCTGACTCATTAGCAGCCATTAGCCAGCCCACGGTCAACAGAAAATGAGCACAATTGTGCAATCTTTATGAAAGAGAATTTACAAATTAGGGTTGGCGGCCCAGCTGACAGATCTAGGACTGTTATTAAACAGAGGAGACTTTCTGCCTGCTGATGATTTTGGAGACTCAAATCCAGCAACATCTCTGGATGTTCACACCAAAGAAACTGTTGCACGCTATGGGCAGGCCAGATAAGACTCCTTTAAATTGATGTGTCTCTGTCTCTACCTGTTTGCTTTTCGTATAAATTACGCCGTTATACCCATGTGTGAAACAGGCAGATGACACTATTTAGTTCTGATTTCACTTGGCCTCTTAAACATCAAACTATTTCCTAACAGGGCTATTTTAATACATAGTGACTCTTCTGTGTGTCATGCCTAGATATAGGTGGCAGCTTCTCACCAATCTCCCTGGTGGCTCTGCAGAGAGAGTGACCAGCCGTCAGGCCAGCAGGTGTCAAATCCTGCCCGGTCGTCATCATGACTTCTTCAGCCTCACCACAAGACCTTTTGTTCCCCAGAATCAGGAGCAGATGGGTGTCTGCACAGACTGCCCAGGATGAAAGGAGATGACACCCAAGGGCATGCAGTGAACACTGGTTGTAGGAGACCCGGGTTGAAACTTGGCTGAGCGTGAATGGCCCAGCGAGACAAACTAGGCTGTCTTTCACACAGGGAGGGGAAAATGACTAGCAAAAAGACAGCCAAGGAAGTACAAAGCGCTATTCTGGCTTTCGGAAGTGTGAGGTGCTGCCCTGGGACCCTTGTCACTCTGGTGGCCAGCTCCTCCACATTCCTCCCTTTTGTCCAACCTGAGCCACAGGACCCGGGCCAGGGAGTGTATACAGATTCCTGTGGCAGGCTTCACTGCGAAGAAGTCAGTTAGGCTTTTGGCCAGTGCTGCCTCTACCTTGGGACCCCACCCCCTCCATAGCAGGTTTCCCTGACTGGTCACCAGCTCTCTGAAGCTCCAGCCTGGTAGGGGACGGGGCACCTGTCTAAACCCCAGGTCTTGAATGACAGATTCTCAGAGGATTCGCTAATTTTCCCTGTGCCATTCCAATTTTCTATATCACTTCAAATATAACTTGCTGCCCACACAAGCATAGCACCCTTTTATAGGGGCTCACTGATGGTCCAACAGTGACCAACAAGTGTTAAAATACACATCTTACAGAGTAACTAACTATGCTTTAAACCTCACACAATTTTTGCACGCTAAACATGCCTCACAAACTCTGCACTGTGGATTCTGTGGACATATGTCTTACCAAGACAATGATACCTTGAACATTATCCTTTTACACTCAACCAGAACTAACATAAGGTGAGTTGTCACCAATGTCCTTTCTTATACCATTTATTCCTGACTAATTAGAGGCAGTGTGTTAATAAATTCTTCCCAAACAGATTTTTTCCACAGTTCTTAGACCTGAGCCCCTTGCCGAGGGGTTGCTAGCTCTCTATTGTCAATATAGTTATTCAACTCCAGATCAGATACAAAATGGTTATTTAGATGAGGTGCAGTAATATTTGTTTTTGTTTCTTTCTATTTCATATGACCTTTTAAAACTCAGTTCAGGATAGAAAAGGATGCCCGAGACAGGATTCAGGGATTAAATATCACCTAAGGGCTCATTTCTAGGTACATGGAGGTATGCATATTCCACCTCCTTGAAACTAGGTGTGACCAGGTGACTTGTGGTGGCCAATGGAACGTGAGCAGATATTACCTTGTCCCTGTTAACTCTGAAACTAGTGGTGTCATAAAACGATGCAGCCCCCATCAGCAATTGCAAAGAGCAGAGGCCTCTCTGACCAGTGGTAGATATGTCTCAGCAACGATAAATCCTTGTGGCTTTAAACCCCTCAGATTTGGGGATTATTTGTTATGACAACATAATCAACCCTCCCCTGAATAATATAGGAGCTAAATAATAAATACAAAAAGTTCACTAAACTATTGAAGGCCTTCCTTCATTTCTCTGACCATCAACATTCTTCTCTTACTGTTGGCATGAATGTGGAGAGATAGGAACACTCATACACTACAGGTGGGACTGCAAACTAATGCAACCTCTGTGGAAAATAGTATGAGATCCCTCAGATAACTCACAGTAGAACTACCATTTGATCCAGCAATCCCCACTACTGGGTATTTACCCAAAGGGAAAAAAGACATTCTACAAAAAAGATACCTGCACTAGGATGTTTATAGTACCACGATTCACAATTGCAAAAGATGTAGAAACAACCCAAGTGCCCATCAATACATGAGTGGATTAATTGAATGTGGTATATGCATACCATGGAGTACTACTCAATCATAAAAAAAATTGGTGAACTACCTATTGTGTTATCCTGGATGGAGCGTACACATATGGGAGTAACATTCATCAGGTGTCGGGCAGGTGGGAGCGGAGAAGTGGGGATGGGTAAATTCTCATTTAATGGGTGTGGCGTGCACTGTCTGGGGAATTGGCACGGTTGTAGCCCTGATTCCGGCAGTGCAAAGGCAATCATATGTAACCAAAGTGTTTGCACCCTTGTAATATTCTGAAATTTACAAAAAGCAAAAACAAAACAAAAAAATATTTTTCCCTAACTACCACCACAAAAAAACAGAAAAAAATTCACACACACACACACACACACACACACACACACAAAACCCTTTTATCGTTTGGTTTTTCAGCTCAGGTTTGGTAATGTAACAGAAACTTTAAATCTGACTATTTTGAAGTTTTCATCCTCCAAGATGATATTGTTATTAGTGTGTCTGGAAGCATCTGCCTGTCAGTCATCTTTGTGACATTTCCATCCATTTTCACTTGACAGATATGTGGGGGCTGAGAGTGATTTTCTTTATTTCTTTTCAAATTAGAGCAAATATACTTGTGTGTGAGTCAATTCTCTTTCTAATTTGGAAGTCCAAGCTAGACATCTTCCAAAGGTAAGGATGCCACATCAGGTGTTCATTGGGATTCCATCCATTTGCTGCCTCACTTTCAGGAAAGAGGTTAGGAGATGAACACTTATTTAGTACCTACAACATACCAGGCATGGTGGGCATTATTTAGAGTAGATACTAACACATTCTCCTGAAGCTTTGGTTCTTAACTCTTTTTTAGGTCACAAGCATCTTTTTTAAAAAAAATTTTTTTTAGAGACAGGATCTCAGTCTGTCACCCAGGCTAGAGTACACTGGTGTGATCATAGTTCACCATAACCTCAAACTCTTGGTTGGTCTCAACCTATCCTCCTGCCTCAGCCTCTAGGGTACCTGGGACTACAGGGAGGTGACATCATGACTGGATAATTTTTTTATTTTTTTGTAGAGATGGAGTCTTGCTATTGTGAACTAAAATAAAAATTTAAACCCCCCTGATGATTGAATGGACCCCTCTTGGCAAAGGGGACCCCAGAAATACTGTAAAGCTGAGTTGCTGGCCATGAGCAAGGGAGTCAGACACTTCTCATAATGCCCTCCTCCCTTCTTGGAAATAATCTTTCTAGCTCATTTATAGGCCTAAGGCTATGCAAGACGAAGCTTAAACCACAGCTGTAAGTCATCAATTTACTTAACAGATCAGTTGAGTTTGAGTATATGTCCAGTGGCTTGTGTCTTTTTAACACATTTTCTTAACTTAAAACATTCCAAGCCCTTAGACAAAGCTTCATTTCTTTAACTAATTACAAATCAAAGAATCTTTAAACCCGCCTATAACCTATAATTCCCACTTTGAGATGTCCTGTCTTTTCAAGCCAAATCAATGTATGCCATCCATGTATTGATTTATGACTTTATGTGTAATTCCTGTCTCCATGAAATGTATATAACTCAACCATGGTGAGACCACTTGCTCAGGGCTCCTTGGGTGTGGCTTTCCGGGCCATGGTCACATATATTCAGCTCAGAATAAACCTCTTTAAATTATTTTACAGAGTTTGGGTTCTTTTCCATTGACACTGTTACCCAGGCTGGTCTCTGGCTCCTGACCTCAAGTGTCATTCCACCTGGGCCACCCAAAGGGCTAGAATTCCAGGCATGAATCCCCATGTCTGGCCCTCACAAACTTCTTTGAGAATCTATTGAAAACCATGAAGCTTCTCTCCAAAACATACACTCAAAGCAAAGTTTGTGTTTAACTTCAGGAGGTTCACAGGAGTCGTGAACCCCCTGCTGGGCCCACTTTGGATGGGTTTCTGCCTGTTCTAGAGAGATGTCATCTGGCAGAGACGCATAATGTAAGGAAATCACACAGAACTTAACAACCTGAGTCCCACTTACCAGGCACTTAATAGCCGAGGAATCTGAGCAGGTAACCTGACATCTCTGAGCCCTGCTGTATACCACATAGTGTGTTAGGGTCACGGGCAGCCCTATAACAATGCTCAAGACCCACAGGTTGCCCCAGGAAGCTCGCAGGCTGGCATGCTCAGAGAGACAGAAGGGTACAGATACACAGAGAGGAGCAGCCTCTCACTCTCCCCTATACTGGTCCCAGAGAGCCAGCTTCCAGGACACTGGCTGGGACCCAACTGCCACAGGGTGGGGCGGCTGCAGGTTTTGAAAGGTTACATTTGGGCATGCCATGCCGGTCTGCTTCTTCCTGCTTCCTGCACTCGGGCTGTGGACACACCCAATTCTGCTGTCTCCCTGCTGCAGCTGGCTGGAGAGAAAGGGGGAGCCGGCTGCACTGGGACTCGACCTCTGGCTCTCTTGTCTCTTCACAAATAAACAGGCTTTTCATTTGGAGTTCAGCACTGCCTTTACACGTGGGGAGCCAGAAAGGCCCCATGTAGGCCCAGAGGCTCATCCTGGCGCAGCAGTCTGCAAAGCACCTGAAAGGAAAATACACTGGGCCTTGCTTGGGTTTCCTGTGCATCATGCCTTATGTGTGCATCTCCACCAGGGAATCGGGCAGGAGGAAGTGGGCTTGATGGGTCGAAGTTTAGTTATTTCTGAGTCCCCTGAGATAGTGACAGTGCCCACACCCCACGTGAATGCTGTAGAAAAAGTAGCCGGAACACAGTCTGATCGGTGCTCTGGGAGGACATGAGCTGCTGTGCTAGAGGCAGAGAGGGGAGCATCTTGTCGTGGGTGACGATGCCACCGGGCTGACCTCTCGCTGTGTGAGGAGGGCATGAGCTGAATGGTACACAGGAGCCTTGCAGATTGCAAAGATGAAAGTGAGATGCTGTAGTCATATGCACCAGTGACATCAGTCCCCCAGTTTATCTCGGGGGAACGGGGCTGGCTAGAGTGTGTCCTCCCTTCATTTTCCAGCTCTCCCCCAGGCAGGCCCACCCTCCCTCCAAGAGGACTGCTCTTCAGTCATCTGTCCTCCAATGGGCTACCTTCCCCAGCCCTTTGAGATTGTGTTCCTCTTCTCTCTTTTCTTCTGGGAAATAAGATTCTGGGTCAGAAAATCTTCTAAATTTAAAAAATTTGCTTAGAGAAGAATGTCCTCTTCCTCTGCTAAGGCTAAAAGCAACCTGAAACCCCACGCTAATGAATCGGCAGTGCTGGGTCACAGCTGGGAACTGCCCAGAAGCGGGTGAGAAAAGGATCTGACTTAACTGGGAGTAAATTGTGCTCAAATGATGTGCAATCTCTTCGAGGCCATGTGGAACTCAACTACAAGCTTTCCTCCTTTTCCTTCCTACTTTATCTGTTTTTCTTCTTAGATTCTATGGACTGTCAAGTCACGTGACATTGGAAAAAGTTATATCACAAATGTGGGCACATCTCTCCGCAGAGCTACAACCCAGCTCTCCCTTATCAATGGAAAAGAACCCAAACTCTGTAGAATAACATAAAGAAGTCTATTCCAAACTCAATATTCGTAATCACAGTGAGGACAGCCACGCTGGTCTCGCTGTGATTGGGTCACAGTTTGCTTTTATACATTTCATGGAGATAGGAATTACATGTAAAGTCATAAATCTATACATGGAAGGCATACATTGGTTTGGTGGGACATCTTGAATAGGAGAATTACAGGTTACAAGTGGGGTTAAAGATTCTTTGATTTGTAATTGGTTAAAGAAATGACGCTTTTTCTAAAGGCTTGGAATGTTTTAAGTTAAGATAAGGAAGTCTGTTAATCAGAGACAAACCACTGGACATATACTCAAACTCCACTGATCTGTTAAGTAAACTGATGACCTGCAGGAGTGGTGTAAGCTTTGTCTTGCACAGCCTTTTGCCTGTCAGTGAGGTACAAAGGCTATCTCCAAGAAGTGACGGGGGCATGAAGAGGCAGGTCTGACCTCCCTGCTCATGGCCAGCAACTCAGCTTTAGGATATTTCTGGGGTCTCGTTGGCCAAGAGGGGTTCCATTCAGTCAGCTGGGAGACTTAAGATTTTATTTTAGTTCATGCCCTCCTTTGTCTACAGAGAGAAGGCACTGACAAGCTCCTCCTTTCTTCTGTCTAAATTTAAAATGGCTCAAGTGAGTCCCCTTGCCTCTCATTTCTCAGATGTGGGGACTCACCATTTTATATGCTTTGCTTTCTACTCTATAAAGTTTTCCTGTGCCTCAAAGAGCAGGAGCCCTGTTTGTTTGTGTGCCAGTTTGGAGAGCCAGGACCTATCTGCAAATGATTAAGCACATGTGCAGGCCACTCAGGAGCCTGTATGTGGAACCTCGAGCCTCCTAGGCTGAGTTTCCAACTGGTTCTCAACACTTCTCCATGTGCTCCTGGCTGGGACCCAGCAGGGTGGCATCGGACCCAGCCTAAAGCCAAGGCGCAGGGTGGAGGAGAAAGAGCTTGATGTTTTCATCTCATTCTGCAAAACAGGATTTTGAAATCAGATAAGAAGACTCGAATTTACACCAGTTTGCAAGTTAATTGTCCGGAATGTAAAGAGATGCAATCTGCATATTGATTTGCATTTCTGATGGCAGGAACAGAAATTCAGTGACTACTTAGAAGAGTAAGAACTCCCTCATGTGAAAAATGATTAGGACTAAATGCCATTCTTGGCTTGGCTAAGACCTTAAAACAAGTCCAGGACTCTACCTCTGTTACATTAACATAGTATTTATTCATTCACTCTATCAAAACCCTCGTACCCACTTGTATGTGCCAAGCTGGGAACAGGTACTAAACAAGAGACATTTCCCACCCTTAAGAAATTCAGTCTTGTGGAAGATACAGACAGGTGAATAGTATAGCATAGTGAACTGGAAATGTTGGACAATTAAAAGAACAGTACTTTTGAGTCATAGGAAATGACACAACCTTTTTCTTCAAAATGTTGTTGACTATAAGGGGTTTTCATTCTAGGTCTAGTTGCTTGTCACACAAAAATTCAATTATTGAGACAAGGATTGCCAAGGCAGAAAAGAATTTTTACTATTTTAATATGACAGATGTCTTGTTGGGGAAAAATGGGAGAAGCTGCCTCAAATCCATCTCTCCAGCTAAGGGATACCATGGGCTTTTAAAGGAGGGGCAGGTGGTGGTGTGTATCACAAGGGGCTTTAAGCATTGGGGGCAGGTTTTGGGGGGTGGTGAATCTTGGCATTAGGAAATCTGCTCTGGGGCCTTCAGAAACTCAACTCCTTTGTCTTGTAGGAAATCCATCATCTCAGGTCACGCGTGGTGGCTCACTCCAATAATGCCAGAACTTTGGAAGGCCAAGGTGGGAGGCCAAGGAAGTTCGAGCCTAACCTTTCCTGGAAACAACTTAACAGGTCCAATAGTTAGTTAAGAAAAAGGATTTAAAAAGCATATAGGAGTTTCTGGAAACAGTTACAAAAAATTGAATAACTCCAAGGCAAAGGATCTATAGAATGCCCATTAAATCCATGACATTAAATGCATATCACTTTATAAATGTAATCTATAGATATCTATTTTTCATGGATTACTGATGTTGTTTATTATGGGAGTCATTAAAATAATTAAACAAATTTTTAAAAGCAGATGCCAGGACAGGTTTGTGAGGTCCAGAGTTGCACTCTGTTTTATAGTAGTGACATCATTTCCCTTTTATTTGACACTGTCAACAATTCTACCCCATCCAGATATGATCAACCAAGGTTCTGCAGCAACATGCCGTAGGCTTGTGTGACGAGTTGCAGAAGTGGGGCCAGGACTGGGGGAAGATGACTGCCAAAGAGAGCCAGCCACCACCCCCGAAACTAGTTTGGATGGTCTTGTCTTTGCATCCTGGTTTGAGTTTTTGAGAATAGGGCGATCACCTGCCAGGCAAAGTGTTCTTCTCTCTGTCCTCATGGTGCTGTGAGCAAAGCTCTGCCCAGGTGCCCCAGTGCCTTAATGGTCAGAAAGCCAAGATGCCTGCAGTGAGAACAAGACCTCCTCAGCCTTCTTTGGCCAGGGACAGGGCATCTTTCTGTAGTCCTGGGATCCTGAGGGTTTTGTTTCATGGCTCCCTGGTCACCACTGGGTAATGTGGCCTGTGTCTCATGTGTGTTTTCATATATTCTCAGACCAAAGATGCTACTGTGATCTGCAAACTCTTCTAGAAGCTTTGCTCTCTCTCTCTTTCTCTCTTGCATTATTTTTTTCTTTCATTAGGTTGTGGTGAAGTGTTTCTGCAGCTCTCTTAAACTTTTTACTGACAAAACACTTTGGCCTCATTTCTATTAGCTTGTCCTTAGGGCACCTCTGGGAGACACTCAATATTGTTCCTTATGCAACACACAAGCAACTGCGGCTTAGGACTTAAAGCTTGGCTGCAGGCAGACGACTCTACTGAATGCTAACTGGGGCCTATGAGAACAAAAGACTGAATTTTTTCTCTTCAAGGGCTTTGAATCTAGTTAGAGACACAAGACATTTACAAATTCAAAAACAACAACCTTTTCTCATAAACACAAAGGGATAATCTCTGCTTCTGCAGCCGTCTGTACACAAGGCCGTAGTAGCAATGTTCTCATTGCACTAGATGCTTTGCCCATCTGTATTCCAAGGAGCATAAGCTCTAGGGAGGTAGGAACCATGTCTTTCCAACTTTGCATCCCCAGTGCCCATCCTGGTGCTTGTTACTTGGTAGATAATCTACAACTATTTGTTAGATGCTAAATTTGTTGAGAGTTAAAGTGGGTGAACCAACTTGTCTACATTGACTGTTATTGGGCAGAAACAGTTTTCACCTACCTAGTCGGCTATTCAGAAGTCTGTTGCACGCTGTTGGTAAGAGATAGGATCATGTGACCATCATAATGTTAACATCAGCCAACATTTCCTCATTCCCCAGGAAGTATCACCTGAATACTGCTCAGGGTAGCAGAAAGGCAAGAACAGTTCTATTCAGTAGCCATTATGTGGCATATACAATGTCCGTGTATATGTGTGTGTGTATTTACAGACATGTTACAGACATATGTAGAGATTTATATGTCTGTCTATATGTATTTAATATATATTTATATTATATATAATGTGTATATATATATAATGTATATATTATACATATATATATGTATAATGTGTTTGGAGGAAATACTGAGACAGCCTTTAATAAAATATTTTCCCCCCATTACCTCTCCCTAGCCAAAGTATGAATGTGGGGGAGGGAGGTCTTATGAAGAAAAGAAGGGCTTTATCCTGTGTCAGGAAGTGGGGGTTGAGAGGCAGGGACACTATAACCAACTCCCCATCCAATGAATTTCAGCGACCCCTATATAATCCTCTCCCTTAACTACTTGACCTTTTGACTTGTTTCCCAGAAATGGTGAATTTTATACAAGACAAAGAAGTTGAGATTCTGAAGGCTCCTGGGCAGACTTTCTGGTGCCAAGACTCCCCATCCCCCACAACCTGCCCACAGTGCGCGATGCCCCTGGTGAGACACGACAGGACCTGCCCCAAAGCACTTGGCCCCTTCTTTAAAAGCTCATGATCTCATTAGTCTAGTTGGAGAGACGGATTTGAGGCAGCTTCTCCTGTTCTCCCAGCAAGACGTCTGTTGTCTTAAAAATTCTTCTCTTAGACCAGACACAGTAGCTCACACCTATAATCCTAGCACTCTGGGAGGCCTAGGCGGGAGGATCACTCAAGGTCAGGAGTTCGAAACCAGCCTGAGCAAGAGCAAGACCCTGTCTTTACTAAAAATAGAAAGACATTATCTGGACAACTAAATATATATATATATATATATAAAGTTAGTCTGGCATGGTGGCGCATGCCTGTAGTCCCAGCTACTCGCTCAGGAGGCTGAGGCAGGAGGATTGCTTGAGCCCAGGAGTTTGAGGTTGCTGTGAGCTAGGCTGACACCACGGCACTCTAGCCCAGGCAACAGAGTGAGACACTGTCTCAAAAAAAATTAAATAAATAAATAAATAAATTCCTTTCTTCCTTGGCAATCCTTGTTGAGTCAATAATTGGATCTTTGTGCGAGAAGCAAATGGAGCTAGACTCAAACCCCTTTGCGGCTTAGACAACACCAGCAACCTGGGACAGGGGAGCAGGCATGAGAGGGCTCCAGGGTGGAGTGCAAAGCGGGGCTCTCCCACCCCAGGTCCAGACACGGGAGGACAAGGGTTGACGGTGATGCTCTGTATTCAGAAGAGAGTCTGAGCGGCTTACCCACACGGGCAGCAGAAGGGGGCAGGGCCCCGCCTTCATTCCCGGGCCACTCCAGATGCTGGGCAGCACCGGGGTTCCCAGCCAGGCCGGGCTTCTGGCAGAAAGTGTGTAGAGTCATTAGAAGCATGTACTTGAGAAGATTATTTAACTTCTTTCAGGGTTTATTTTTTTCTTTTCCAAAATGGAGCTACTACTCAAGCTCGTAGGCCGTGGAAGGAATTCAACAGCAGAAAACACTCGACATGGTGCCTGCCACGTAGAAAGAAATATGTGGTAGCTCTTATTAAAAGTCATCAGAAATGCAGGGAGAGGCATCTGAAGGTGGCTGGATTCGCACTGTAAACCCCTGAGATGGGGCCAGACTTGGGCCAGACAAGACAGTTCAGGAGAGACAGTTTATATTAACACTTATGATGGTTCAGAGCTATCTGGGAAGGATAATCTCTATATCATAGTCACTTCTACCTTGGTTGGAAAGAACTGTTTTTCTGAGAGCTGGTTCGGATTTAAACAGAGAGAAGCAAAGTTAAGAGAGGACATGAGCAGTTGGAGGGGGTACGAGGGGGGTGATATCCTGGGAGGAATTTCCAAGTTACAAGATGTAAAACGTTGTCGGAGAAAATGCACGCTGAAAACAAGCTCCTTCCACTTGCCCGTTGTGCTGCTGAGTAGGGCGGGGCTGGCCCTAGGTAGCAGCTCCGGTGACACTGCCCCAGACCCCTGTCCTGTTCCATCCCCAGTGGAAGTGACCAAAATGCCCAATCTCCTACTTCATGAACTACCACCTCAATTCCCCAATAGCAGAGTTCAATCCCACCTCATCTGTCTTTCTCTGATTCCCAGATGTGATTCAGCATGCTTCAGTTGCCCCAGATTCTCGTTTCCCATGTTGAAATTAGGGCTGAATAGGTGGAATTTAGCCAACTTGATTCTCTGTCAATTTGGGAGTCAAATCTTATGATTTTTTTTTTTTTTTTTAGAGACTGGAGTGGAAAAAAAATTACTCAAAAGAGAATTATTCTCAGGATACTTCTGATTTATCTAGAGCCAAAAAATTAAAGACATTTATAAAAGGCAGATTTCTGTAGAAAAAAAAAATTTTATCATTCCCTTACCTGAAAGCCAGATTGTGTTTAGAATGTGCAAATTGGAAGCAGATTGAATAAGTGCTGCTGCTTATGACTTGGGCCTTTTGAAGTTGAAAAAAAGCCTAAATGTGAACCAATCGATTTGTCTGCTCTTGGGAGGCTGATGTGTCAGGAGCTATTATTCTACATTGCAGTAGTAAACATGTCTTGCCTACTGAAGAGAGAGGTATGCAATGCTGCAAACTTCTAAGAGGATATTCTCAGGGGCAACAGTTCCCAACATATGTTCTAAGAGGAACTAGCTCCCTTGGATGATAAAACATTATCTGTGCTAACCAAGCTTGGAAAACACCACATTCCATAAAATAAACTTCAGTTTGTTTTTCTCTGAATGTTTAGTCTTTAATATAAACCTAATATACATATTTAATATTTACTTGTGATTTTTCAGGAGTAGAGTCAATATTTAGCATTTCCCTTCTAAACCACAGTACAGTCCATTAGAAAAAAATAGCATTTCCCAAGCTTGTTTGACCATGGAATTTTTTGTCTCTGAAAATAACTGTGAGAAGCTCATGTTCCACAGACCACATTGATGCGAAATATTTCACAAAAGTTATTCATCAGTCTATGACTGGTGAATGGTCTGCTATAGAAAATAATAAAAAAAATTTCTAGCATTCTAGATTCTTGAGCCATCAACTGTCTGAGAGACAGAAACTCATCACTAATTGTAACACAATTAATCAACCTTACTGGAACTAACTGAATATTAAACCAACATAGTTCCTGCATGGAAGATGTTTAAAATACATATTAAAGACAACACTTGGTGTTTTGTTCTATGGATGGAGTGAGTAGAAACTGGCAATTATCAACTGAGCAGTGACTTTTCTTTGTAGCAGATTTCAGCCTGCAGAGACATATGGTAGACAACATGCAATCAACCAAGATAATAATTTCCTTTACATTGATTAACATTCATTTCCATCCAAAGAGAGAACTGCCATGGAATATATCGTCCTGACTGAAGGCAGGAGTGTGCATGTCAGGTCTGTGAGCCTGCACGATGACGTTCATTAGGGTGATACGGCCTGAAGATTTAAGGATTCTCAGAGCACCACTGTGTACAGGGAAATAGTGAGCACACATGCTCTCTCTTGCTCCCTCGCTTGCTCTCTCTCTCTCTCTCTCTCTCTCTCTCTCTCTCTCTGTCTGTCCTCCAGGTTATGTTAAAGATGAGAAAAGTAAAACCCAAGCATGCTCACCATTAGAGCAGCAAGATCTGGGATTTTAAGCTCAGTTTTTCTCATTCTCATTCCACTAAAAGTAGAGCTTTTTCACTGTAGACAGCCACATCACAGAAAGCTGGAAACTGGTTAAAAGAGAGAAAATCAGAGTGTGTTTCTCAGTCTCCTGCTGGGTGATGCCTCTGCTCTAACCCAGCGGTCAGTTTACCAGGCAGCCTCCTGATTCCACACATAGTAAACACTGCTGGGGGAAAAAAAATGCAAATAAAAGTCTTCCCTCAAATAGACCCAAACCTAGAGTGAATTTTACGGAGCCAATTATACTGTTTAGGCAGGGATAAATTGCATAACAGAAACAGAAACAAACCGCTGATATGGAGAAGAGAGAGTTTAATTCACACATGGAAGCTACATCGGTCTTTGAAAGATGGGTAGAATTTTAAGATATAAAAGGAGAGAATGTTGGTCTACCAGTTGCCCAAAAGAACATGGTAAGTCAGAAGATGAGGAGGTGCTGTTGTTTGGTGACAGGGCTTCACTGGTGACAGACAAAACCAGCTGGAGAAGCAAAGGGGGCTCCAGTGCCAGTCCCCAGATATCTGCACGGGAGTAAGAGCTAGCGAGGGAGGTTACCAACGTCACGTGATGAGACTGAGTCCCACATTATGAACTGGTCAGGACCAAGGAGGCATAGCAGACAGGCATGTAGGGAGGAAGTTGAACAGCTAAGACCAAGAGAGGGCAGCCTGGAAGAATTTTGGTGGGTAATTTTAGAGCCCTGATTTGGTCTTGATTTTAAGAAACTCACCGAATTCCTCACTTTCTTTGTGAGTCACTTTAAAGGCATCACAGAAGAAGTGATGGAGCCAAGGAATAATGTACAAAGGCACAGAGGTGAGACAGCGCCAAAGGCCTAGAAACAGCTGGTGTGTTGAGGGGTCAAGGAGTAACACACAGTCTACCCTTGGTATCCCTGGGGACTGGTCCCAGGACCCTGCAAAAGGCCAAAATCTGTGGATGCTCAACTCCCTTATGTAATATGCTGAAGCACTAATATTTGCATAGAACCTACGCATATCCTCCTGGATACTTTAAATCATCTCTAGATTACTTATAATACCTAATGCAATGTAAATTCTGTGTAAATAGTTATTATACTGTGTTGTTTAGGGACTAAGGACAAGGAAAAAAAGAAAGTCTGGGAATGCCTAGTACCTATGCAACTGTTTTTCCCCTCACACGTTTTTGATCCTCAGTTGGCTGAATCCAGAGATGCAGAACCCGCAGACATAGAGTGTGGACTGGGTTGTGATCCCTGCCCTCCTCTGCTCTAGAAAAAACCAGTCTGGGCATCTAAGAGAAAAGGAGCAAAATTATAGACCAGAACCCCATCTCTGCTGAGGGAATGACCGTCTCCAAGGGCAGACCTCTTCAACCACGAGCCAATCCCTTCTTCCAACCAAATGAGCCACCACTGGAAGAAGCTGGGCAGGGAATGACTTTCACACCTGAATTCTGAGCCATTTGGAAAAGTGAATGCCATTGCAAGGGTAAGAAGGGCTGTTTCTGAGAGGAAATGAAGAAGGCCCCGTCTTGTATATGTAAGGTTTTGAAGCATCACCCCAAGTTGCTCTAGATCTTTTCTGTCCAAGTAGACAATATGCTATGAGTTCACCCTGAAATACTAGTCACCTCTTAGGATCACACCTCCTATGGGTGTTTAGTCTAGAAAGAGGGCAGGAAGGGATTCAAAGAGTGGATTACGGAAAAGGAATTTTAGATGCAGGACTTCTGGGAAAGGGAGGTCTTGCAGGGATCAGAGCCTTTCCCATTGCCCCTGGAAGTATGGCCTGAGCACGCCCAGCTTCAGGACAGGCACTACCCACCCCGCACGGCACTGGGTTCGGGGGGAAGGGTGCTGCTTGCTCAGGGCTGTGGACGCGGCTCGGAGGTAAGGCAGCTGGCGGTGGTCAGAGTTGAGCTAATGCTGCTGCTGACTTAGTCACAGCCCTGGAAGAAACGTAGGGCTGACAGGACTGTCACCAGAACCAGCTTCCCCATCACACCATAGCCTCAGTCAGCACTGGCTCTGGGACAGGTGCCCCCAGGGAAGCCTGGGACGTCAGGATTACAGTTTCCTCTTTCTTCCGGATGAGTTCAGACGACTCTTACTGGGTGTGTGTTTCGGGAATAACGAGATAGCATGGGCAAGCCCGGGTCCCGACACCGCTCACCGGGAAGGTGACTGACGGGCTCTGTCACGCTCCCTAAGGAAGGAAGTCAGGATCAGAAAAGAACACGGGCCCCAGGAGGCAGCCCTGAACTTGCCAGCCAAGAGACGAGTTCTATGTCTCTGGGGTCAGCTTTTCCTGAGGGTCTCTGTATCCTGTTTAGAAATGTGTTTCGGTCATGTCCCAACCAGGAGACAGTATCATCAAAAAGTCTTGCAATCTGGCCATCTGGACACTTGGTTGCCCTGAGGTCTGTTGATAAAAGAAGGCCAGAAAAAAATCAGCCTATGGATGGGACATCTGCCTGCCACTACGGAGTCCTGAAAAAAACTACCAATGGTGACGAGCTGTTCTTGCAATTAGAGTCATGTCTCTGCCAAGGAAAAGCTTTCCCTTCTGGAAAGTCTCATGTCCCAAGCCATTTCCCAAGTGAGTTGAGGTCTTCTTTAGAAATGCCAATCAGGCATGTCTAACTTGGGGGAATAGCACTCTTACGCTCCCATTGGAGTGCTTCAGTGGCGCTCTGTTGACCTCGTCTTGGAGATCCGATGGCAGCTTTGGCACTTAAATCCACCTGCTGATGCCAGTTCCTGGGACTGCCCATGGCCTTGTAAGCACTCGGTCACCAGCACGACAGGTTCATTCCTCAGAGGGAGCCCTGAAATCCCACAGAGCGCCTAGTCCTCTGGCACAGGTGTATTCGATTCCTTCATTCATGCAGCACACATGTAGCAAGCACCTACTGTGTGCAAGTTCCTGTTCTGGGTGGTAGGAACCTAAAGACAGACAGAACATAGTCTGCACATACTTGGAAAAGAAAGCAAACCCTTTGTAAAGAGAAAGATATCTGATGATATGAACCAGGGCAGGATTTGAAATATAGGAAAGTGTGAAAGTGAAATTTATTCACTTTGTGACCAGGATAGACTATATACTTTGCATTCCAGCAGTTTCTTTTTTCAAAACGAGGGGAGCAGACAAGATGAGCTACTTCGGACCTTCTACCCTCCATTGCGCTCCTGGGACGGTGGGTCCAAGGCAAGTCTTTTGTCTGGAGGGTCCCTGCAGAGGAAATGTCAAGCCCTGGAGAAACACCGACTGTGGGACTGGAGCATGATGGGGAGTTCTTGTGATGTGGGTGGAGAGAGAGTTTGGAGCAGAAATTTGACAAAGGACAGAGAGGTTTGGATGGGCATTGCCATGTGTGTGAGATAGAAAGAGAGAAAAGGGGAAAGGAATTTACTAGAAGTTTTCTTGAATAAAACAAATGAAATCTCCTTTGACATGTAGTGAGAAAATTCAGTAAAGAATTAAAATGATTTATACTATTGGGGTTGCTGCAACTTTTTTGTTTCTTAGATTGAGGTATTATGCTAATCCTGGATCAGGATGTGTGTGTCAGACAGGGTTCTTGGTTACAGGTAACAGATACTCTCATCGATTAAGCAGAAAAGGATTTGGGGCACCTCACAAAACTACTGGGAGGGTCAGACAACCTGCCTTGAGCTAAACTGCCAGGAACGATGTCCACAATTATGCTGCAGGACGGGCTTGCGAGAAACTGTGGTGACCTTGCCCCACTGAGCACCAGAGGAATCATAGTTGCCATCCTACCAGTACTGCTGCCCAAAGCTCAAGCCTGGCAAATAATTGTACCTTCAAAAGCCGAATGGCTCTGCTTCCACGTGCACTAGCAAAATGGATCCATACAATTCGTCCTTTCTTTAATGTCCAAATGGAATTTTCACACAAATGGGTCTGACTGGTGAGGCCTGGGTCTCACGCCTGTGCCTTAGCTGCAAATCAGCAGAGAAAGATGAGTTTTCTATGTTATTCCTTGCAAAAGCCAGGTCCATAGGGCTGGATATTCCCCAAACACAGCTTCTAGGGAGCCCCACAAATGCCAAGACCCCTTAGACTCTCGAGCTCTGAATTCCCCTGTGGAAAGTGGTAAACTAGGCAGAAGGCGCTGACCGTGTCTGGGCTGACAGGGCACTGACCCAAAGCAATCTGGAAGTTGCTGCAACAAGAGAAAGGGCAACTTGCTCTCCTTAGCCCAGCCACTGACCTCTAACCTTAGACCCATCCCTCAAAGGGGAGAGCTGGAAAGAGGGGATGCTGGAAATAAGAAGGAAATAAGGCTCCAAGGGACGAGGGAGGAGCTTCATGCGGCTGCAGGCTCTGCTTGGAACTAACCTGCTCTATGAGAGCAGCCCCCTGGCCACACGGAGCCTCAATTTCCTAGGCCTTTTTTGGTACCTGTGCATGCCCCTAGAGCTATAGGAATAATCTGCATCATAGTACTGAGGCAGTCACCTGCTATTCTTCCGAAAGTTTATTCCCACCACTGAGAGAAAAAGAAAAAAAAAAGCACTTGTCCTTCTTGATTTTCTTCCTAACTAATTTCTTCTCAGCCCTGTGTGCCTAAGAACCTCATTTTTGCTTTGCAAAGCCCATTCCCTCAAAGAACAAAAGAGGAAGGAAGGAAGGAAGGAAGGAAGGAAGGAAGGAAGGAAGGAAGGAAGGGAGGGAGGGAGGGAGAGAGGGAGGGAGGGAGGGAGGGAGGGAGGGAGGGAGGGAGGGAGGGAGGGAGGGAGGAAAGAGAGAGAGAGAGAGAGAGAGAAGAGAGAAGAGAGAAAGGAAGAGAAAAAGAAAATTGCCAACATCCAAAGCATTTTTCAAAGGGAAAGTCTTTCATAAACTTCTCTGACAGCTCCAGCCAGAATGAATTACCAAGCTCCTTCTATGCCATTGCAGTAATTCTTTCAAACCTTTGATGGTAGCGCATCCTGCACTGAGCACAGCACCTCACCCCTGCTGCTGTCTGGCTCAGGTGTCCGAGGCTAGATAAGCACGGCTGTGTTTACCACCCACGGTACAGTTGCGAGTCATTAACTCTGGGTCAGAGTCTGACCTCATTAAGGATGGACGAAAGAAGTACCATAAATTTCAATGTCCATTCTACATGAGGAGTTTTAAAGTATGTTTGGAAAAAGGTCAGCATTTAGCGATTAACTGGAGAACTCCTTTGCGGTGACTCTTTTAAAAGACCCAATACTTATCTGGATATGTAGGTGTTCGGGGTGTTTGTCTGCAAAGAAAGAAGTCTTTGTACCTAAGGTCCTTATTAGCTTTAGTCTCCATCCAGTTGAGAGTGAGAGGGGGGCCAGCACTCTGGCTTTCTGGTCCAAGCATGGGCAGTATGCATGGTTTTGGCCCCCTCCATCCTATCTCCTCTTCTCTCCCCAAGGGACACCAGGATGCTCAGGCTTTCTCCAGCTTCCCCTATAAACCACTCTGAGGGGAGGACCGAGACTGGCCACAGGCACTGAGGTTTCAGTAACTAACCTAGTTCCATGTGCTCCACTTCCCTTGCCCGGGGGATTAGGGGCAGACAGCCCTAGAGTCTTTATTTCTGCTTTCTTCAGAGGCAGGAGTTATTTTTAGGCAGGGCCAGATTAAAGGGTGAGCAGGTTGGGCAGCTTCCTAGAGGTAAATCTGAACAGGGCATCCACTATAACTGAGATAAATTTAAGTTATGGTGCTTGTTAACTCAGGCTTCCATACACAGCTTCTTACACAGCTGGTGAAATATAAGTTGATCCTCTTTCATTGAAGTTTGACAGAGCCTTAGGGAAGAAAAATTATAAAACAGACTTTTCCTGTGCTACCATGACTACTAATAATTTTGAGGCAAATGGGGCAAAGGCAATCAGCTGAAGTTCAGCGGTTCCCTGAACTCCGGCAACCGAGCAAGGCACGGTGCATGGGTGGGAATGAGTGATGCGTGTTATTATCCACATGTTCAGTCATTCAGTGTGCCTCCCAAGAAGCACCCTAGACCCAAGGAAATCTGAGAATAGATATTTTAGCAAAGTGAGAAAAGTCTCGCCAATTGTTTTGAGATTATGGATTCTGTTTTGGTCAGTGCTGATTAGTAAACTAATAATATGTTTCTATGTAAAAAATATTTTACTAAGAGATAATCAGTTTCTTTCTGTCTCCCATTAATAATGTTGAACATGAATTTTTAAAATGCCAGGCACCAAAACCGTATGTGCTGGCTGGAGTCTCAGCACACCTTTATCCCATAATCCCACAGCGATGGGCCAGGACCATACACACATGCAAGCTGAAAACGCCACCTGTGACATGACTGCAGGACTCAACTGTCCTGTGAAGCCATTCCTGTTGTCCACTCAAAGCCTACAGCCTGCCTGTTCTGACATCCATGGACCACCCAGCCCCTGGCAGCGTATTCCTGCTATGAGTTAGTCATTCTCACCTCGTAACACCTCTAATAGTCTGCTTGTATACATAGCTGCCTATTTTACCTGTCTATAAGCTCCTTAAAGACAAGGATCATTTATTTATTTATTTTTTCTTTATACTCCCCAAGAGCTAGCACAATGCAGAAAACATGGCAGACACTAAGTACATGTCAGTCGAATAACAAAAAAAAGAAAAAAAAAAAAGATGAATTAATTATACAGATTTGAACTTTTGCCTGCCTACACTTGCAAGCTTCCACCCAAACCGCCTACATGTTAATACTTCCAGTCCTGGCTCCAGAGCTCTCTGCCTTGCCTTACTGCTGTCTACACCCTGCATAAATAAACACACAGTCTTCAGCCAAAGGAAGTGGTGGAATTTCAGTCATCACTTCAAAGGTGGGGAAAATTTGAATAGAATAGGAAAGGAGGAAGGGAAGGGAAAGTAAGAAAAACTTTCCAGAGGTCCTGGATGTACCTTTTGATACATACTATTTTCCCTGCCTTGAATGCATTTTATATCTCCTCCCATTGCCCCCCACCCTGGCAAAAAATAAATAAATACACACACACATACACACACACACACACACAGAACCATGCTTCAAAGCTTTTATCAAAGGACAAATCTTTTACAAATCCTTCCCTGCTGACTCCAGCCACATTAGTTTCTAACCTCCTTCCTCAGTAATCTTAGTATCTTTTTTGAGCCTTTGATTCTTGCACTTTCTAGCACTTACTCCGAGGTCTTAGTTGTTTGTGTTCATTTCTGAGCTCCACAGCTAGATTGCAGCTTCCCTGCAAATGAGTTTTTCTTTTCATCTTTTTATTCTCTTAAGTGCCTAGCACAGTTGGTGTTCAATAAATATGTATCCCATTAAATTGAAGGATGCTACAAAATTACAATTAGGAGGAACAAGTTCTGGTGTGCTATTGCACAGGAAGGTGACGATGGTTAAAAGTAAGGTAGAGTATATTTTAAAATAGCTAGAAGGAAGCTTTTGAATGTTCTTACTGAAAAGAAATAATAAATGCATGAGGTGATGAGTACTCTACGTACCCTGATTTGATCATCACACAACATACATGTGTATTGAAACATCAAATGGGACCCCATAAATATGTACAATTTTAATGTCAATAAAATAAAAGTAAAAAATAAATTGAAGAATGGCAAAGACTTCCAGAGTGACTACTTTAAAGGACAACCCTGAATTTATATTGAGTCACCTGATATTTGTGTAAATCCATCCTTACCTGGATACCACGGGCATCATTTCTACGTTGCTGACTTACTAATACACTTCTGGCTTCTGGTTATCCCCTGACTATTTCAAAGAGTCTTAAGTATCATAATGATTTTGTATATTGGATTAGATTAACAGAGAAACGAAGTCACTTCCTTTAAAATGAGTGGCTGGCAGACCCGGAAGCCCAGGGCCCCTGACTCTGAGCTCCCTGGGTGCTCCTACAGCCACTACAGTGGCAAGAACGTCCCACACGTACATGACATGACACCTCTTTCCCTGGGCTTTCACGGAGCTCTATAAACAGTAATTAATGCAGTTTAGACTTTAGACTCAACTGTTTACCCTGGCTCTCAATTAATTAGTTAATTGCCACGCTAGGAAAACATGGTTTGTGTATACTTTTATCAGGGCACGCACAGGGGTGACTCATACTTACAGATCTGCTCTTTGGTGCAGCACAAGGTACACACAGGCTGCGGCGACAGAAACTGTCTCACAGCCGGCGAGGCTTCCAGGGTTCTCCGGAGGCGGGTGCTGTTTATTATAACCTCCCCCTGCGCAGTGGGCAGCATGAATCACCAAAAGGCCAAACAGCTTTTCCAAGGTGTGAAGAGACCTCTCTCCAACTTTGTGTAAAGATTGTTCTGTTTGCGCTCACGCGTTTCAGAGTGTTCAGAGGAAAGGGCTTGTCCTCTTAAAATAACCTGTGTTAACAGAAAACTTAACTATAAAGTCCTACGGGAACTTTCCACAGTGTACCTGCTGATAAAGAGGAAGAGAGACGGGCGTTGGGAGCTGCCGGCTGTCCCTGTGACCCAGCTGAGGTGACCTGGGCAACCCCTTCTGCTCTGCCTTTTTAAAAAAAATATTATGCTTTTATTTTTTTAATTAACAAATAGAAATTAGATATTAGATACATTGACTATGTTCGATGTGGTGTTTTGATTTATATACACGCTTTGAAATGATTACCACACACCAGCTAATTAACCTATCCATCACCTCACAGGGTGTTTTCTGTTCCATTTTGTGGTGAGAATGTTTATGATTTATTCTCTTGACAAATTTCAAATATATGATACAGAATTGCTAACTATAGCCACTGTGCTGTACATTAGATCCCCAGAATTTATTCATCTTATAACCAAAAGTTTGTACCCTTTGACCAACATCTCTGCACCTCCACTGTCCCAGCCCCTGGCAACACCATTCTAATTTCACTCTTGCTCTGGGGATTTTGGCTTGTTTATATTTCACATATAAGTGAGATTATGTGGTACGTGTCTTTCTGTGTCTGGCTTATTTCTCTTAGTGAAATGCCCTCCAGGTTCATCCATGTTGTGCAAATGGCAGGATTTCCTCATTTTTTTATGGCTGAATAATATTCCATTTTATATATATATATATACACCACAATTCCTTTATCCATTCATCTGTCAACAGACACTTGGGCTGAATGCCTATCTTGGCTATGATGAATAATGTTGCAATGAATATGGGAATGTAGATACTGCTTTGAAATACTGATTTTATTCCCTTCAGATAGATACACAGAATTGGGATTGCTGGATTTAAAATTGGGCAAAGGAACTGAATAGACATTTCTCCAAAGAAGACATACAAATGGCCAACAGGTACATGAAAGGTGCTCAACTTCACTAATAATCAAGGGAATATAAATTCAAACCAAAATGAGATATTGCCTCACATCAGTTAGAATGGCTATTATCAAAAAGACAAGAGCTAGCAAGTGTCGGTGAGGATAAGGAGAAAAGGGAGCCCTTGCACACTGTTGGTGGGAACATAAATTGGTACAGACATTATGGAAACCTATATGTAGGTTCCTCAAAAAACTGAAAATAGAACTACCATGTGATCCTGCTCTGCCTTTAACAGAACGCAAACCAAGAGTGCCTGGTGGGCTCCGGAAGGAATTAGCAAAATCAGGAAGCAAAGCTCGCCCTGCAGGTGCTTTTAGAGCAGGATTGTGCTGAGTGCTATAAGCACAGTGCAGAAGGCTCTGGGTGAGTCACCAGTGGGAACCTGGGGGCCTCTGGAATGAAAATCAGAGGTGAATTTCAATCTCAGCACAGCACGTGTGCACACTTAGGCATTTATCCTTCATCCACAGGACCAGGTATTGTACAAGATGATTTTAATATATTTTCATATTGAGCATATTAATGCCAATCATGAGGTGAAACAAACAATATATATTTTAAAAATCATAAGAAGAAATTACCAATGTCCTCAGATCTTACTAAGTTCTCAGTTACTTTCTCTTATTCTTGACAGCTTTCTGCCTATAGTCCTCACTCAATTTTAATTTTATTTCATATTTTTTAACTGTGCAAGGACCTTCAGAACTCCTTACTTTTTTGGATTTCATTTCTGAACCCAGGGAGACATCACCATGGTGAAGACAGTATACTCTCTCCTACTAAATTCAGTACATTCTAGCATCTAGTGGTATTAATATCTTACCTATGTCAGGGCATATAAAGTGTTAGCATCTTACCCAGGCTGTGGGTATAATTGTCACCAGGCCTGTGCCTGGGTTAAGTGTCATGATCTTCACCAGGGACTTCTTCAATGTCACCGTCAACCAGTGCTTTCTGGAAATGACTTCTGATTATTCAATCAGCTTTGACTCCACCAAAGGGAATTCATCTTATGCATATTTCACCATTTTATCCATAAAAACATCAAGGTAAACTTAAGCTGACATGACATACTCTTAGTAAATCTGAGTTGCGTTAAGTAATGAATATATTATTTTATAAACATTGATCAACCATCCACCTAATAACCTGTTGCATCATTTTCCACGATATTTTCATAGGTTAAGTGAGCGTGGCTGTGCTTCAGGATAAAACCTCAAAGGCTTGAGTAGGTAGGGACACTGAGTAATATAGGACAAGGATACAGCAATGATCCAAGTGCCAACTCAGCTATGGGACTGGCCTCTGAATTGATAGACAGCCAGTATAATGTATGTAGTGCCTAAAGGGGCATGGGGAATTTAGGCTTGCTTTGAGCTGGAACCCACATGTAAGGCAGTTCAGGTTAATGGGTGGATCAGAGTAACTTGAGCTGGGAGAGAATGGTTTTCCATTCTGCGCAAGCAGCATTCTCAGGGTCCTGAGTAGGAAAGTCTCCTGAAAGTAGGACCTCAACAGGTGGCTGTGGGTTTGGGAAACTGAAGTAAGCTGCCAGAGAGGGGAGGCTGTAAGAGTCAGGCAAACTATTAGAGTTCCAACCACAAAGGTTCTAGGGTAGATGCTAGTCACACCAGGAAATCGGAGTTACTAATTGAGAGACCTAAAGCAGAAAGCAGGGTCAACAGGTCAGAAGTTTGGGTAATGATACAACATGTGCCCCAGGCACTCCTTGTGTGCCTGAGCTGCCAGGTCTCAGGTTCAGGGTCTCAGCCCCCTCGCTTCTGATGTCCTGGTGGCTGGGTGAACAATGGTGAGTTCTCCTGGGAGCAGAGGTCGTCAGTTGTGGGAGTAGAACTGAACAGCCCTGGGGAGTATTCTAGAAGCCAGCAGTGAATCCTACCAAGTCAAAATGCTCTGCCCTCTCACTGTCTTGAAAATCAAAACAATACTTACCTTGCTCAGTTCTAATTCTAAATTGTATGTTTCCTTAACGGTTGTTAGTTAAACAAAGACAACAATTAGTGTTTAGCTAAAGTTACATTGTGATCTCAATGAAAGGTTATGTTTTCATAGAGGAAGCAATAGGGGTTGAATAGGAGTCTATTACTGCTTATCTTGGTGAACCATGGGTGAAGGATACTGATTTGCTAGATCTGTCTGTCCATTAACAGTCCCCAAAAGCTCCTCACCTGGTAGCATTGTCATTATTGGAGACATAGGGTGGAATTATTACCCTCTTTAGAACTGAACTGCAAAATTAAACCTATTTAGAAACAACATGTGCATGTGTTCAGCATGCCCTTCCTTCTTTTCTCTCTCCCTTCCTTTACATTTTCTTCCCTCCCTTTCATTTCTTCTTTCCCTTCTGTTCTCTCTCTCTCTCTCTCTCTCTCTCTCTCTCTCTCCCCTCCCCATCCCCCCATTAAGGCACAAGGATAATGACCTGCCTGATAAGAGCTGATAGGTGCCCACTCACTGGGTATGGCAGGGAAAAGACCAGGGATGTCTATCTGAGTCTGGGGTATCAGAGAAGCCTTCCCAAGAGAGCTGAGTCTTCAGGGGATATAGGATTTGGCCAGATGGAGAAGGTCACCCTCTGTAGAGAGCATCACAGATGTGGAGCCCTGGCAATGTATAAAAAGCAGAGCTTATTGGAAGAACCGCCAAGAGTGGGCAAGGCCTGGCACAAAAACACAAAGAGAGGAGCTGCCCTGCCCTGGGCACCCAGCTTGTGGGACACCAACTTTAAAACCAACCCTGCCCAGGGCTTCCTCTGCCTTTTTATAGTCTCTGAGTATAAGCTTTCATCATAAATAACACCTTTCCTAATGTCACATTTCTTTTTGTTAAAAGACTCAGTAAAGAGCATCCGTGATGGAGAATAACTTCTCTCATATCCTGGGTTTTCTTCATCTCACAGACAGCTCCCTGGAAGTCATTGGCGAGCCTTCCTCACTTTGTACGTGATTAGGTCACTGCAAGACAGTGGCTCCTTGCCCACACATGCTGGGTAGGATTTAGATAACCTGAGTGTGCTCTTTCTATTTGGATATATGGATACTGCCTGTTGGGGAAGGACAGAGACATACTTGGCTCCCGGGTGTCAAGAGTACCAAGAGGTAGAGTGCTGGGTCTCTAGAGGCCAGCCCCTAAGAGGACAATGAGAATGCCAGGGGTAGCACAGAAAATGAATATCAAAGTCTCCATCCTTTGCCTCTCTTAATAATGGTGCCAACCCTCTCACTGGGTGTGAGATGTGTTGTTGACAGGAAGAACATGGATTGGGAGGGAATTGGAGATAACACGATCATCTGTAAACTCTTTGGGAAAGTTTCTTTTCTTCAGCTGGGCTTGAGTGTCTGCTCTTTTGTTGTTATCTAGCTCTGCGAGAAATAAAACTTCTTAAGTTCCTTTTGGTTTCCCTTAAGTTAACTTCAAGGCCTCACAGAGACCAGCATCACCAAACAGGAGGGAGATGGGTACCAGTAACATTAAGTTTTTGGAGTAAGCTTTGGAGTGGGAAAATGGAAGAAGATACAGCCAGGGTGAGCGCGATGGCTCACGCTGTAATCCCAGCACTCCGGGAGGCCAAGGCTGGAGAATTGCTTGAGCTCAGGAGTTTGAGACCAGCCTGAGCAAGAGGGAGACCCTATCTCTACTGAAAAAATAGAAAAATTAACCTGCCACAGTGGCGCATGCCTGTAGTTCCAGCTACTTGGGAGGCTGAGGGAGGAGGATCACTTGAGCCCAGGAGTTTGAGGTTGCAGTGAGCTGTGATGAGGCCACTGCACTCTAGCTCAGTGGACAGATCAAGAACCTGTCTCCAAAAAAAAGAATGAAAGAAAAGATACAGCTAGAAACATAGGCTAGGGCCAGACCTTGAAGAAACACCACCAAGAAGGGCTTGGAAAGTTTTGTTTTGTTTTTTCTTTCTTTAGTATCATCACAATTTCAGACTGTTTATAGTGAAAAATTGAATTTGGGGTGGAGAAGAAGAGCTCATTTCTGGGATAACATTCCAGGGACAAAGAGATAAGCGCAGTTACTGGGATTCACTAAGGCAAAATCCCCTCAACACTATAAGGCCATTACTTTTGCCTAATATTTCCTCAAATTATTATGCTAACTTGCTTCTCAAAAACAGCTATAGGTTTGAGTTTATTGGTCCAATATTTTATTTGAGGAACAACCCATTTGAGAAATAACTACTCTACCATTGGTTATTATATTCTCTATGAATTTTTTTTTAGAGAAATAGGAAAAGAACACTACAAGGCTATGTAATTTTTAATGACCTTTCATCACCCTTTCACTCTGATGCCATAATTTTTTTCATGCTAATCCAGACCCCGAATTTTAACACCATGACAAAAGTCAGGACTGGCAAGAACAGGCTTCTAATCATCAGTGGCAAAAGGCAAGGCTATGTTCTGCTCCCTTCCATGTCACGTCATTTTTAATAGCATGAAATCACCCTCAGATGAACTAGACACATGCCTCTGCCATGGGAAATGGAGCAATATCCTATATGCTCAGGTTAACCAGGAGAATTTCAAAAGACATTAAATTCTGGTAAGTAACATTGTCATAAAGATGGCTTGGAACTAACCATTCTCTGAAGGGGAGGTTTTGAGAATTCCATTCATTTTAATCAAATACTTTCCTGCAGTTGCTGTTGGTTCAGTTACCTGGTGGCATATTTGGAAGCTGATCCTTGCTGATGGAGTCACAAGGCAGCTATTTTGCTCAACAGACATTTCACAGAAGCATTTTAAAGATTTTCCCATAGCCCTGGTGGGGACAGATTAGTAAAGCCTATTTTGAACATTTTCCAAGCCAATGTCATCTGAGCCTTGCTCTACAATCTCGCACTTCAGGGACACAATCGAGCTCTTATTCATTTGCCCAAGCAGACAAAATACACCTTCCTGGGAAAACTGTGACTTTACCTGCGAAAAGAGTAAAGACATTTGGGGCTGAAAACCAGAAGCCCAGAATAAATAAAACCATGTGGACTAGGGTCAATGAGAAGTTTAAAGAAGTTAGAATTTTGTTATGCATTTCTCAGAGGAAGAGGTTAGTATTCTGTACCGGGTACAGCACCTAGCGAGTTACTCAGTCACGGGCGGTAATGGAATTCTTGGTTGTAGATGAGACCTCCGGGGGCAGGACAAGCTATATAATTTGTGGGAGCCAGTGCAAAACGAAAAGACGTGGGGACCCTTGTTCAAAAATTAGGAATTTCAAGATGGTGACAGCAGAGCATTGATCAAGGACGTGGCCCTTCTAAGTGTGGTGCCGTTTGCAACTAACTGAACAGGTTTCATACGCACGAAGCAGGCCACGCCTGCAGGGAGGAGACAGAGTGAAAATAAGAGTTAATTATGGAATTTTAGGGAAAATCTACCTTTAAAAGGAAGGTAAAAGAGAAGCAGGCAAAGACACTGAGCTGGGGAGGTCTCGTATGTAGGAAAAGAGCCATAAGTCAATAGTATCTCAGAAGTCAAGGGAAGTCATACTTTTTTTTTTTTTTTTTTTTGAGACAGAGTCTCACTTTATTGCCCAGGCTAGAGTGAGTGCCATGGCATCAGCCTAGCTCACAGCAACCTCAAACTCCTGGGCTCAAGCGATCCTACTGCCTCAGCCTCCCAAGTAACTGGCATGCGCCACCATGCCCGGCTAATTTTTTCTGTATATATTAGTTGGTCAATTAATTTCTTTCTATTTATAGTAGAGACGGGGTCTTGCTCTTGCTCAGGCTGGTTTTGAACTCCTGGCCTCGAGCAATCCGCCCACCTCGGCCTCCCAGAGTGCTAGGATTACAGGCGTGAGCCACTGTGCCTGGCCGGAAGTCATACTTTTAAGAAGATGCCACATGGACCTTTTTCTCTCTCCTTGCACTTCCAGTACGCTGGCAGAGAATAACATCCAACTGCTGCAGGATGCAGTCACCTGTCTCGTGCTACTAAAGGCCAAGTAACATAAGTACTCAAAAGTCTTCTTGCCTGCCATAACTAAGAGGTCATCACTGGTCTGAAGAAAAATGTCTCAGGAATCCAGGAGGAACAGCCAGACATCAGACTGCATTGGCGAGGAAGGGACAGGGAGGTGAGATGGGGACAGCGCCAAGCACCTCCCTGATGAGCTTGAGGAGGGAGGATGGAAAGGAGGACAGTCCCTGGAGGAAGGCACTGGACTGTGAGAGCCATTATTGCTGGTGATGGTAGTGGAGTTTCGTTGTTGTTTGTTTCATTTTAAGCAGCTTTGTACAGAGAAGAAGAATGTCAATAGGAGAAAGTGAAAAGTCCGAGGGAGAGAGGAGACAGGAAAGAGGAGAGAAAACAGAAAAGGACAAAAGATTGGAAGAGGTCATTCCTGAGTAATTGAAAGGCATAGAATCTGGGTGATTACAAAATAGCACAGTCAAAGGACTGAACAGATGAGGGTTAAATATGCTGGTAACTTACAAATATTTCTGAGCTTTATGAAAGATGCCACATCAATCAGATGAGAATAGTAAGGACTTAATGTGCAATCCTGGCACAGCAGCTCTCTCAGTTTGAAAGTTTTTCTTGGCTATTGTGTACACTAAACTATAGATGAACTGCCATTTGGACTAAACAATTCATTTTTGGAAAAAAAGGGAAAGTGTATAATCATATGTGTGTGAGGAAAATAAGGTAAGGATGGAGTGAATGATGAACGAATATACATTTTTATGAATATGCTTACATTTTGGGGGAAAAGACTGGAGGTAGGAATTAAAGTATTCCATGCCTTTGTTCTTCCTTAATTTTTTGTATGAAGTAGGAGACAAGGTCGTTTGCTGAGGATAAATACTGAAATATTTGCCTAGTAATAAAAAAAAAAATTACTTTGATTTATATAGTTCCTTCCCTCCAGGCACTTCAAAGTCCTGTAGCAACTGCTACTCTCTAGCAACCTATTCTGGTATTTTGATAGACCCTTTCCCTGTGGTATTAATTTCTTTTCCAACAAATATCAAAGACAAACTTGGAAATTCGAAACATTTCTACAAAGACCTAACCACTATCAGAAATAGGTTTTCTCTCTCTAGCATTTTATAGGGCAATCATTTCAGAACACATAGAACTCAGAATCAGAACATGATGTCTGGAAATATAAGACATTTGGGGCAAGCCCCTTGCAACCCTAATTTCCCTGGGAAAGAATATTGTTTGAAATATAGCTCTAGGTGGGGAATGATTCTGTTATTTAATAATTTCACTTCCATAGCCATTGATTCCATTTCTTTTCTGCAAAAGGATTATATCTTAGTCCAAATGGCAGCTCATCCGCCATGGTTTAACACACACACAGCAACTAAGTAAAAATCCCAACCTAAGAGGGCTATACTGCCGGCGTTTCACAATGAGTCTTTATTATTCTCATTGCTATTATCTGATTGACGTAACATTTTTCATAAAGCTCAGAAATATTTGCAAGTTACCAACATATTTAACGTTCATCCATTCAACTCTCCCAATGCCTTAATTGTGCTGTTTTTATCGATTTAACCTCCTTTTAACTTCTGTATAGTTTACCTATTTATTATGCTTATGAGTCACGTCCGCCCTCTAGAATGTAGGCTATGTAGGCTGTATGAGAGCAGGAATCATGGCCCGTGTCCCCATCCCTTAGAACCATTTCCGTCTATAAATAAGCACTTAGTGAATATTTGTTGAAAGAATAAATGAAAATACATGTTAAATATTTTCTATTTCAAGACTGAAATAGAAAATATTTAACATGTATTTTCATTTATATATGTAGAATAATTTTCTGTTCTGATTCTATTTTTCTTTACTTAAATCAATGATAGGCAGCCTTTAAAAAAAAAAAATTCTTGGGCCAGGTTGGTGTCTCACGCCTGTAATCCTAGCACTCAGCGAGGCCGAGGCGGGAGGATCGCTCAAGGTCAGGAGTTCGAAACCAGCCCAAACAAGAGTGGGACCCCGTCTCTACTATAAATAGAAAGAAATTAATTGGCTAACTAAAATATATATGTAAAAAATTAGCCGGGCATGGTGGCGCATGCCTGTAGTCCCAGCTACTCAGGAGGCTGAGGCAGGAGGATCGCTTGAGCCCAGGAGTTTGAGGTTGCTGTGAGCTAGGCTGACGCCATGGCACTCTGGCCCGGGCAACAGAGTGAGACTCTGTCTCAAAAAAAAAAAAAAAACTTTGTGTTTGGGTCTGGGGGAAGAGGTAGTTATACCAAACTGATTCGCCCCATCTCTGAATCACAAACAAATGGTAGAGGATAGTAAATCAATCTACCTAAACAGAGAATCTAGAACATCTACAAAAGGGCAATTTTATATGCTTCAACTTGGAACAGTGCTGGGTGTTTTACATTTCTTAAGTCATTTATTTCTCAAAATACTTTTATGACACAATAATTATTATTCCCATTGTTACAGAGATAGAAACTGAAGCTTTAAGAGGTTAAGTTGCCCAAAGTTAAAAAGCTAAAAAGAAGTCTAAATTTGAGCACAAATTTTATTTCCAAACCTAAGCTTTTCCTAAAATTGTTTGAGAATTATTTGATGAAGTGTATGGACTGAATATATGATTTGATAGAAGAAATAAGTCTTCATGTTAGATAAATTGGTAGGGTGACTATAGTTTACAACAATCTATTGTTTATTTCAGAATAGCTAGAAGAGAAGAATTCAAATGGTTCTAGCATAAAGAAAAGACAAATATTTAAGGTAATGAATATCCCAAGTACACTTATTTAATCTTTACAAATTATATGAATATATTAAATCATCACATGTGCCCAAAACTATGTATTAATATAGCTATTATACATTTATAAAAAATTAAAAAATAAAAGAAAAAATTTTAGAAAGTGCATTGTACCAAGAAAGAAATAGAACAAAGCAAGATGTATTTCACCTTTTAATAAAAAAAAAAAAGAAAGAAAAGAAAAAAAAGATGGAGGAGAAACATATGCCTGCAGTTTTCATCAGTAATTCCAATATGGAAAACAAATCTATTTCCAATTTGCAAAGCATCTAGCCCTCTTAGAGAATTGATATTTTGGCTTGGATATGAGAAACCACATAGATATAATTCAAAAATTATGAGCAATTGAGAAATAATTTCTAGATACAAAAAAGTCTGAGGCAAACTTCCATTTCTCCTCAATACAATGAAGGTCACTTGTCTTTGTTCAGGGCTATGTTCCAAAACTTATTATCTTCCACTTCTCAATAATGATTCATACAGTTTCATCTCCCACAGACTTGGAGGAGGTGAAAGGTATCAGTAGGTAATTACATTATAAGCCCAGCTCACTCTCTTACCCCTTTTCTCCTTTTTTGTCTTTTATTTATAAGCCACCAAAACATCTGGCCAATTTACTTAAAACCCAGATGTTTTTGGCCTACTTTACTTTGCTATTTTTCTTCAACTGTATGTATTGGCTTTATGGGTAAATATAGCCTGAGTGAAAGTGAGTGAAGGTTGTCAGCTGATGGAAAATGAAACTAACTGGTAATCAACGATCAACATCTGTTCCTCATTTTTCCATTGGTTCCTGGCTCAATCAAAACTAATATGCCTAATCTTTGAAGAAATTCCTAGAGAAGTAAAAATCACTTGACGGTCTTTACCTTATCTGGACCACAACCTGAAAGAATCTAGACATGGCCAAAGTCAAAAACAGGATCTATCTCAGGGAAATGTCCTGAGTAGATTCACATCGCACCATGGGGGTCAAGTTAGGATAAGAATTCAGATCCAAAATTGTCAAAACCATTAGTCACACCATCTCCACCATTCATGTTTCCTTTCCAACTTATCCCAGCATGTTCATGATAAACTTCGTTAGTTACCTTGGTATGATGCCATCCTGGGAGAGTCATAGACAAATGCCTCTCAATGCTCTTGGCCTGAGAACTGAAGTACCAATCCAGCCTTAGAAGCTGTGTTGCAATGGGAGTCCAGCCATGTGTTCCATGGTGGTTGTAATCCTTGACCACATTGTTTGGGGCCAACCAGACAACACGATATTATGTATAAACTAAATCATACTTTATGCCCCTCCGTGGAATTCAGAGCTAATAATTACATTGAAATATGTGTGACCGTTCCTATCAAGCTCAAGTTAATTAATTTCTAGTTAACGGGTCACAAGGCAAAACCTTTATCCTATAAATACTATGTTATTGCTGTAGTTCTAGACTTAGAAACATATTTAATACCACAGAAACACAAAACTTGACCACTGAAATTCACAAAGAGAAAATTCAAATATATGAGTTTACAGCTATTTATTAGTAGAACTTGTATGTATTTTATCTATTTAACTATTGCCTATGTTTCCTATATAACTATTGCCTATATTTGACCATTTTTGAGCTACAAAAACAGCAATTCCATTTGGTTCAACCAAATATTTGTTTATTTAGCATCATGAGATAGGTTATTCTATTTACTTTTATAAACTTTGTATGCAAGCATAACATACAAGAAGAAAAGTGCAAAAATCATACATTTGTAGCTTGAATTATCATAATTTAGTACACCTGGATACTACCACCTGGATCAAGAAATAGATCATTACCATTACCCTTCAGAAAACCCCCCACCCTGTGCACATGGTTTATTCCTTCATTTGTTCAGTTCTTATTTAATTCCTCTCAATAGTGTTTTATAGTTTCTCTGCAAAGGTCTTGTACATCTTTCTGTATATTTATTATCAAGTGTTTGATAGTTTCCAATGCTAATGAAAATGGTATCATTGTATAAATTTCATTTTCTGCTTATTGTTGGTATGAGAAAATAATTTTTAATATTGAATTTAAGATCCTTGATAAATTTATTTATTCATTCTAATGCTTGTAGATACTTTTGGATTTTCTGCATAACAATCTTGACAGCTATGAGTAGTGCATTTTGATTTTTTCCTTTCCAGTCCTTGTATCTTTTCTTTTCCTTGTCTTATTTTGCTGGCTAGAACCAGGAAAATGTTGAACAGAAGTTGCGATAGTAGGTATTTTTGTCTCCTTGATCTCTCTAGGGGAAAGCTTTCAACATTTTATTCTTAAGTAAAGTATTTTCTCTGGCCTTTTCTATATACTCTTGGTATTGAGCTTAGGCTAGCCTCACTAAAAAAAATCTATAAATACTCTATTTTGGGAGAGAATTTATGTGTAATTGGAGTTACTTTTTTAAAAACATGTGTGGAAGAATTCACTAATGAAGTCATCTGGGCCTGCAGTTTTTGATTTCAGAAGGTTTTTAACTATGAATTTATTTTTTGAGTGTGCCAATTTTGATGGGTTGCATATCTCTAAGAATTTGTCCAATTCAACTAAAATGTCAAATGCATTAGCATAAGATTGTTCATTATATCCTCTTATGATTATTTTAATATCTGAAGTATATGTAGTTTTGCTCTGATGTTATTTATGTCTTCTTTATTCTTTTACCTGCCTTTTTTCTAAGATTTAGTAAATTTATTATTTTTCCAAAGAACCAATCTTCAGCTTGTACATTCTCTTCATTGTGTGTGTATTTTGTTTCTAAATTCTGCCCTTATCTTTACTATTTCCTTCCTTATACTTTCTTCGGGTTTTTCTAACTTGGAAAAGATGAGCAAATTGTTGACCTTTCTTCTTTTCTACTTTAAAACCATAAGCTTCTCTTTAACCATGGCTTTAGTTTCATCCTACAAGTGTTATCACATAATAATTTTTAGATCATTCAATTCAAAATATTTTCTAATTTCCGATGTGATTTCTTATTTTATCAATGTGCTATTTAAAAGTTATTGCTTTATTTTCAAATATTCAGAGATTTTCTAATTTTGTTGTGGATGTTCCACAGTGATTAGAGGACATCGTCTGTGTGACAGCCCATTATAATTTGTTGAGATTGCTTTATGTCTCAATACCTGGTCAATTTTGGTAAGTACTCCATGTAAACTTGAAAGTACATTTTCAGTTGTTGGGGGTCAGTGTTCTATATAATTCATAAGGTCAAGTCTGTTAATCACATTGCTCTGGCATGTAGATTTTTGTACGTGGTGCATTCATTCTATCAGCTACTGAGAAAGCAATGTTAAAATCTTTTAAAATCTCCCATAATGATTTCAAAATTTTCTATTTCTCTTTTAAGTTCTGCCCATCTTTGCTTTATATATTTTGAGGTTTGTTATTAGGTGGATACAAATGTAAAATTTTTATATCTCCCATATTCCTTTTTATCTTTAGTAATAATTCTTGCCTTAAAGTCTGTGATGTGTGAAATAAAATAGTTACTCCACCTTTCTTTTGTTTGGAGTTTGCAAAGTTTATCTTTTTCCTTTTATTTTCAGCCTCTCAGGTTCTTTTTTTTTTTTTTCTAGATGCTCAAATATTTATTAGCTCGAAGTTAGTAAGGCTTCAGAAGGGATATATCGAATCCCTGAGAACTAGATAATTCCATCTGGAGTTGCAAAATCAGTTTTAAATGGATGAAAAGTGATGAAACACAAGGAGATAGGACTGTCAGTCATCTGAGGAGATAACATGGTGTAAAACCAGCTACTGAGTCTCTCAGGTGCTTATATTTTATATATATCTCTTCTAAGCAGAATATAATTTTTTATTCAGTCTGAATATTTTTGTATTTTAATTGAAGTATACAGTCCATTTAAATTTAATGTAATTACTATTTGTACCAACTTTTTCTGTTCTTATTTTCTTCTTTCTTACCACTTTGAGATTGATTAAGTATTTTGATTATATCCACATCCACTATCTCATTGTTTCACTACTCTTGTAATAGCTTCCTAGGGTTTAGAACATCCTTCCTTGACTTATTAAAATCAGTGCTTTTCCCACTTCCTATACAATCCAAGGGCTTAGTGTTCTTTAACATCATCTACCCCATCCTTTCAAATTCTCCATATATTTAAACCATCCAAGACATTATTGTTATTGATTTTTATAGTCAAAATTCACTTAGATTTACCCATATATTTACCATTTCTGTTTCTCTTTATTACTTCCTAAATCTCTGAGTTGCCACATGAAATCATTTTCCTCATTCTAGAATTGCTTCCCTTAATATTTGTTCTATTGTTTATTGGCTGATGAGGAATTCCCCCAATTTTTTTTGTTCATCTGAAAATAGAGTTTTACTTTCATTTTGAAGACATTTTCATGGGATATTTTCTTTCAACACTTGGAAAATGCAATCATTTTCTTGACTGAAAACATTACTGCCTGAAAGAAATACTGAATGTATAAATAAATAAATAGAGGGATGGTGTTATATCATTAACAATGAATAATCCCATGTGGCTAGAGTTCAGAAAAGGGAAAGGAAACCAAAAGCATGTGGAGGTATACATGTGCACGTACACACATGCACATGCACACATATACACAGGAACAAAGTCATATATTCTATGAATTCATCAATAAATTCATTAATTTATATTTTAATTAGGATATTACTATACTAGATTCTACAATACAAAATATGCAAACATGTTCTTTTAATTGTCCTTGGAGAGCTTAAAGTCTACCAGTGGTGGGAACCTGCGGGCTTCTAGGTCCTTAAGTACAGCCTATATTCATTCTTACAAATGACTATCTTTGGATAAAAATAATACAATATAGAAAAATAGTGTTTGTGCTAAGAATATCTGTGTTTGATAGCTCAATAGAGGCTAACACACACTTCCTAACACACACCCAAACTTTATTATTTTTATTTATTTTATGTGAGACAGAGTCTTGCTCTGTTACCCAGGCTAGAGTGCAGTGGCATCAGCGAAGCTCACAGTAAGCTCAAATTCCTGAGCTCAAGCAATCCTCCTGCTTCAGCTTCCCAAGAAGCAGGACTACAGGGTGCACACCACCATGCCTGGCTAATTTTTTCTATTTTTAATAGAGATGGGGTCTCTTGCTCAGGCTGGTCTCTAACTCCTGACTCCAAGTGATCCTCCCACTTCAGCATCCCAGAGTGCTAGGTTTACAGGCATGAGCTACCATACCCGGCCTCAGATAAACTTTGAATTGGGCAAAAATGTAGATGATGCTTGCTGGATGTATTCATGTTGAGAAGACAAATAATAAACATTCAGGGAAAATGGAAGGGAGCTGATGAGCTAAGCCCTCCTAGAGAGAATGAATTCAGAGCAGGCTTCTCTAGAAGAGAGGCATGCTACAGGCATAGAAGAAGGAAAGCATTTCCCATAGAGTGTTCGCTCCGTCCTGTTGCCTGTGCAAGGCTCCATCCATGGATGGCTTGCTGCTAAGAGCAATAATCAGCAGTCTCGAGCATAGCACAAACATCCTCTCCATCGTCACCTGTTTAACTCACAGATCCTTGTCTTGGTTCTCCATGTAATTCCAACGCTTTAACCTGTACTATAGCCTCCCCAAGCCAATCCAGGCCCTTGCTTCTCTGTTTCTCATTTGTGGGCCCCTCCCCACAACTAGCTGTTGCCATTCTCTCTTGGACCTGATCTGGAACTTGCTCTCTTACTCCATGCACTGTGGCTACAGCTAGAAGAACACTCCTGCCTGCCTTCCCTGTGCGCTACTGACACTATTCAATTTTCTTCTTTTTTTTTTTTTTCTGGTCCATAAAAGTAATGCCTTTTTTTTCTGGACTCTGCTATCAAAAAGTATTTGTATGTTAGACTGTTATAACTGTCAAAGATATGAAAACATTGAATACAAAAATTCAGCAAAAAAGGCTTTAAAGGTGAAGCTGTATTTTTTTAGAAATTCATAGGAAGAAAGATAGTCTTTAAAAGTAATCAACATTGTTTTCTTCTACCCTGCATTTAGGATTTAGAGAGCTCCTTCAGAAATAAAGAATAAAAATCTGTAAGCTCTACCTTGTGTTTTTAATAGCCTGGATTCATCTGTTTCCTCTTCTCCATGGTTTTATGGCTCTCTCCTGGCCCATCAATTACATGGTAGCAGGAGGCCCTTCCAGAAGAAAGGGACAAAATGGGATAATTGACATCTCCCCCAATCTCACAGCGCTGGAGTTCGATTATGTTTTGCTTTAATGGACATTTCCCCCCATCTCCCTGCCCCAACATAAATCATATGCTATACGCATTTCTAATGAGCTTCTCAATCTAAAAGAGTAGGCGGCAGGAGAGCTGGTTTCTAGTCTGCCATTCACAGCAGAACTTTGGCATTTATCTACATAGCTCTGTGCCCACCAGGTGCCTCATGTCAGATGTGCTTTTGGTTCAGTGCTTGGGTTGGGAAGGTGGCCACCCAGGACAGGTAGCACAGTGTCTTTGGTAGTGATCCTTGCTTCTTTTGCCAAAGCAATGGCAGACAGAGGTGTAAATGACTATTCATTACAAAAGACTATAATCAATTGCATAGTGCAGTGCAGCCCAGTTAAATCTATTCTCCAAATGGCTTGCTAAGTACTACAGAGACTATTTCAAAGCTCAGATTTCTCCCCTGAGTATATTTTTACTCTAGGGGGAAAAAAAAATCACTCTTCTGTTGTTATTAATGCAATGTGACTTGGCATGTGCCTGCCTTTGGGAAAGCAAAAATCTCTAACTTGAGGTTATTTGTGTCTTAGACCGTTCTGTCCATTATAAGGAGTTATAGCTGTTGGCTAAGCAGCAGTTTGATTATTTAGCATATTCTTAAACTCAGTAGAAGCTGAACCACAGAAGCCTCTGAGGATACTTGAGGGCAGACTAAGTCAGGCAGACCATTCCTTCACAGTCACTTACTGATGAGCTCCTATCAATGTAATTGTCCAGGGGGATAAAAGTTTACAACCTGAGATACCGTCAGTCGCTAAACCATATACGTTCACTCTGAGATCTCAGTCTAATATATGCTACCATAAAATACTGAGACTATCCAAACCAGAGGTCACAAAGTCACAAACTGGCAGATAACACTTAAAAATCCTAAGATTTCACGTAAAAATCGGTGCTTATAGCTTGTCTCGAAAAATGGAGAGTTTGGCTAGAACTAAGCAACATGACCTCCATCAACAAAAGGTAAGAAAACACAGCCTCCTACAGACAGGACTTGGGCTTTCAGGTCACAGGTCTGGCTTCCCTGGACACTTGAGCTTATGAATCCCATAACTCCTTTCCTAAAGTCCAGTTACTCAGTATAAACTCACTGCACAGGGTCAGGGGCCCTGAAAGTGTATAGGAATGGGCAGGCAGGCATGATAAATCCAGGAGCAGGAATAGTGCAGCTTTGTTTCAAGCTCTACCCATAGGATCTGCCCCATTGTGCCTCACAGAATTATAGAATCATAGGGACCATTTCAATCTCTCCATCCCTGCGCCACGTGTAACAACCAACTCTTCCTTATGTCTATATCACTTTCATTCTCACTCATAAGATTAGATTCTATGACACTACGCTCTTTTTCTTGTTTACACATGCTAGTCTTGCCACCTTCCAACACAAATGCAAGCTCCTGAAGGAAGGGGATGTGTCATGCAGCCTCTTTGTATGCAGTTTCCCATATTATTTAATACATATTAAATGTTCACTATTTATTGAATGGGTCCATTTAAGACGTGCTAGTTCAACCTTCAATATCTCAAGTTATTCACTCACAAAAAAAGAATTCTCCTTTTTAGCCTCCTGAACTTCATTTTACATCCTTGAATCTATGTGGGACACAGTGAGATTATTTTATAGAAATTGCTTCTCTACCGAGAGTTGCTTCATACACGCAATGCATTGTATTAAAAATAAATTTTTGGTAGGAAGAAGCTCTGGTCTAAATGCTGTAGAAGGATATGGTAGTTAGAATGAATCTTAACGTTGGAAAAATGTGATTTTTGTGTTCATTTTCAAAAAGGCAATCGGCCTAGAGGAAATAAATTGTAATATGCAGGAAAACGCCTCTCCAGATATATTGATAATTTTAATGTGGGTTGTAGGAAGCATTTTTGAAGAAGAGACTATATGAGTGCTACAAAAGACCCACCAAAGTTGGGTGAAATGGGGTTTTTGTACACCTTCTCCTTCTGTGTTTCAAAGTGTTAGATCAAGAACTTAGACCTGAGTGGGAATCTTAGGTCATTTATTAAGTAGCTCTCTTAAAATAAGCTATACTGTTACCTCTCCTATTATTACTGTCGAGTTGATTTGAAAACATGCAAAAGGCATCAGTCAGCATTGCAGACGGCCAAACTACCAAGCCAGTGCTGATTCAGAATGTTTCCCCTGTGTTACCTAAATCTACTTTTCTTTTCATTCAGAATATGTGGCTTTCCCTGAGTTAATAAATCAAAGTTTATTTCATCTGTTAACAATTCTATAGTAGTTGGAAGGTATGGAGGGGAGGGATGGGGAAAGAATACATTTCCTCTGTTCTCACCATAAGGGACTACAGTGACCAGCTCATTGCTGAAAGTTACCAGTTCTTAGGAGAGATGTCTGTTTCTGCCTAAGTCACACTCTTTTCTTTCTGGAAGTGAGCAAAGGGTCAGTTCAAAACAAAGTATCATCCCTTAAGAGTCAGTATTGAAAGTATTTTATTCAATGAAGATTAGCTATTTGACTTATATCCCAGAAAAACTCATTTTGAAATTGCCTTGAAGAGGACAAAAGTCCTGGTTAGCCACCAACATGACTTTAAGAAGCACAAACCTGGTCATACCAATTAAGTCCTTTTCTGAGATGAAAATAAGCCAGAGAGAACTCCAGAAAACCACTGGTATATAAACTCACATTTATTCTGGTCTATGTATAATATTATACTAAAATATTAGGACTACATGAGCTAAGTTTCACAGCTATTATGTGACCATACACGTCATGGGAGAGTCATATACAAGAGGGGTGTTTTCAAAATAGCAATACCAACTTAAAATTGCATAACAGCCACTGCTCAGAGGATATTGCTTCTAGACCTAGTACTGTGTAAGCCCTGGATAATGGAATGAGAGCCTCCTTCATTAGTTTTGCAGTTAACACTAAGATAGGTGGGACAGAGACATTGGAATATAGACATTTAGTGTGTCCTTTGGTAAACTAGCAACTTGAACTAAGAAAAGTACATCAAGGACAGAGAAAAATGTGTAATTACAAGACAAAACAACTACATACATAAACAGTAGGAAAAGATGGAGGGGTAACGGTAGATAAGGGGACGATGCCCTGTCAGTAGTGTGAAAAGGCCGAGAAAATCCCATGTGAGAACCAAGAGGTACTGCACCTGAATCCATGCAGACGGAATTCTGGGTCCAGGAAAAAATGAGCTAGAGAGATTGGAGGGCGTGTAGCACATACCTCCAAGCATGGTTTTGAGGAAGAGTTAAAATTTTGGCAGGATCCTGTCTCTAAAAGAAATGTCTGAGAGTGATACTACTGGCTTCATGAAAACAAAAGTCATTAATTATATGGTACCGTTTCCATCTTCACTGAGATAAGTAGAAAGCAATAGGGACTTTAGCTATGATAAGAGGATTTGCATATATCGTACTTGGAATGTTATCAAGAACTTTCCATTTTAGATCCTTCTCTGGACTCGTTTAACTCAGTCCAGGGAAACTGAGATGTGATTCTGCCGAGAAGTAGAGGAGAGTCTAGGATGATTTCCCATGGTCCTTTCTAGATCAATATTTGCATAGCATTTTCACAGGTGTTAGGACCTTTAATTCTCAAGTTATCCCCATTGTGTAGGAATTATTAGTGCCTGGTTACAGATGTGTACACTGAGTCTCAACGGGTTTAAGTTTCCTATCTGGCCTTCTGTCCAGGTTCACTGACTGCAATTCTCATGCATGTTCAACTATGTCATGCTACCTACAATTACATGAAAATAATGTCTCTTTCTCTTTTTATAAGTCCTTGCAAAGACGCAACGAACCATGATGTGTTTCACAAAAGGAATTTCCTTCTAGGCTTCTTTGTCTAGGGCAGAAATTGAGATAGCAAAAGCAAGTGGACAGCCCTTGGGTTTAGGGGAAGTGCTGGTGGACTGCAGGTTTTGGAAAATCTTCTAGTTCATTTCTTTATTTCTTTCTTTCTTTTCTCCAGCACAATCTTTTCCTAGATCCATCATATGCTCTCTTCATGGAGGGCATTTAAGAGCAAGATATATTTTCTTGAGGTATGTCTTCATGTTCTCAACTTGGACTGCTGTTTTCTTTTTCTTTTTCATGTCTAAAGTTTAGGAAGCTAGGTTCTGTCTCACTGTGCAGCCCAGAGATGCTGACTCTGGTCCCAGCTGCCCGTATGTCACATGGCTGTGCAAATATCACTCTGTCCTATTTGTTCACTTAGAATTGATCTGAAGATATTGCAACAGCTTTTTAAAAATGCATCTCCATAATTAGTTTATGTAGAATTCAAAGTTGTCTATTATCTATTTTGAGGAAAAAATCAGTCAAAAAGGAGACTTTCATTTTTGGCAGAGAGAGCAGTAAAACTTGAAATGCAATCTCATCACATTCCTGGAGAGATTATATGGTGGCCATTTCCCAATCAGCAATACATAGGGGAATTTATTTTCTATTCACAGCTTTCCTTTCTAATGGATATATTGCAAATACTCTAAATTAACAACAGCCTCCTCTCTTGAAACCATGTCTCGCGTCATTCCTACTGATATAGAACCTCTTCTGAATGCTTATATTTTACTGCTAGCCTTGTTGCCTGCTATCCCTCATGTGCACCTGGGATGTAGCCACTGCAAATGACAGTTCTTCAGAACACCGGTGACCCTGGGGAGTGAATGCCCACGGAAACGGGCTCTTGTTCCTGAGTTTGCAGCAGCTTCTTTGTACTAAATATTTTTTCCCAGAGCCATTCTTTATTCTATGTCTGGGCTTGACTTTAGTAGGTACATAGTTGCCTAGTAATTTAAAGGAGCGATTGACTTATCCTAGTATGATTGTGGCTAGAAGTTTATGGGGAAAAAAAACCACAAAGCTATGATGAATCATTTCTTTTTTTTTCTTTTTCTTTTCTTTCTTTCTTCCTTTTTTCTTTTCTTTTTTTTTTTTTTTTACTTCTTCCACCTCTGGGAATCTGTGATGCTTCATAGAATTTTTTAGGAATAGAAAGTAGAAATTAAATTGAGTATCTTCCCCTCAATCTTTCTCAGGTTGGGGTTGAATAAGAGACTGTGTTCTTATTTTATCTTTAGGATTTTGTTCCATAATAACATGGATATCCCTTAGAAATGCCATAGTTCATTTGCTTAGTGGAAACTGGTTCAATAACACCATTATATATTTATGTGGTTTTGTGGGGAAGAAAGATCAATAGAGGTCCTTCCAGCCATGTGATTATAATGATGGTTTTCTTTTCCTGCTCTATTTATTATTTATTAAATACTTCAGTGTGAACCACACTGTCCTAGATCTTGAATGTGATTGAATGAGAGGACTGTATATGGGCTCTGTGTAGTGATAGCATCTTGGAACTTTGAATTTTATTGAAATGTGTTTAAAATTATAGAAGATATGACCATGACAAACATTTTATCAGTCACTATCATGTTTCAAAATAACATTGAACCACACTTTCAATTCAATACATATCTTTATATACTTTGGAAATGGACCAAATTTAATTAGAAGCATTCAAGATTTTCTAAAGTCATCATGAAAATGCTGACTTTAGAAAAATGAATGAGAAATGAAATATTTCTCTGCCTGGGTGCATTTTCATGGTGACTTTAGAAAAGTTCTAAATGATCAAGACTGAGTTGAAGCATATCTTATTTCACCGGGTCAACCCTTTCATAAACTGTGAACATGAGATACGTTCAGTGCAGATATCTTCCCAACAAGCATAAAGGAGAAGACTGCATTTTTGCAAAATGTTGGAGGAGGAATGGCACAGTGGTGGGTGTTGAGTGGGAAGGTCAGAAAGCTGAGAGTCTTGTCCCAAACATGCAAACTGTGATGTGCATAAAACACCAACTGGGTCTGCCAGTGTTCAGAGAACTTGACCAAGAAGTTCAGAAACAAAAGAGTTTCCTGAATTGGCCCTGAATTACCATGAGTAAATATTCTCTTCCACCGTGGAAGAGTTTGGCATGGGGAAGGAGAGGTGTATAAGTTAGCTTGAGCTCTAGTCTTCACCAGACGCTGCACAGTCTCTTGTAGCCAGCACAGCTCCTCCCTGGCTGGTGCTGTCACTCGTTCTCCATCCTATTCTCAGCCTTCCTTTCACCTGTTCTTTGAAAGAAAGGAGGTTGAGCTTCTGATTTCGTCCTTGCTGAGATGACAAAGACTACTGAATGCCTTTGAAGCCATTCACTGCATGGTAGCTGGGGTCTTAAAGGGTTTGTTTCCTCTCTTGTGGCTATATAGTTTTGAAGTTTCATGAAGGACTGTAGTAAACAAAACATGACACAAGATCAGACCTTGAAGTGGGTGGCAACGTGTTCAGTTCTATTTACACATTGTACTGGAGCTGGGGAAGGGAGGACAGGAAGGGAAGGGAAGACTGCTTTACAAAGAGGACCTCATCAGCCATATATTGCCTAAGTAGAGGTGAATCCTGCTGATTCTGAGTTTATTCTTTTTCCTGGCTTTCCTAGTGACAGGGACATGTCCACCCTGTCATTGATTCCCGGTGGAGATAAAGCAGTCTCTCTCTGGTGTTATTCACTTTTCCCTCTGAGTGTCTCACCCAGGTTTTCCCAGGTGCCTTTGTTGCTATGGTTGCTTCTGAGCGCACACATGATGCTAAAAATAAATTCCAAGTGAAACTTTCCAGCTGCCTGGAAAAAGAGTTTTCTGCTCTCTTTGTACGTATATCCAGTTGGCGTACAGTTGATATGCTCTGAGAAGCTGGATCGAATACAGATGCCATGCCCAGAATCAGCAGATGGGCTGGGGGTGGAGGGAAACTTTATAGGTTAGAGACTGCCAGCGGAGTCAAAAGCCTATGATCCATGACCTTGCCTAACCATTTGCCTTTGAGAAAACTGTGTCATTTCTCAGGGTCTCAGTTTCTTTAACTGGGAACTGCAAAAAGCATCAAAGAAGTATTCTCATTTTAAGAGAGTGCTTACTGATTTTGAATTTAAAACATTTCTGTGTACTAGACCTAACTCCTACCCCAACTGTGAAAGCTTCAACAGCTGATCATTATTGCTCCAAATTATTATCAAAGAGAACTTTAAAAAAATATACTTCATGTGACCTGATGTTAGGCTTCATATGACAAAAATTATACACAGACACACAGAGCCCGGTTTTTGCATTTGTTTTTTCATTCATGCACTATTTTCTTCATTCAATAAATCATGACTGTGTTCTTTCAAGGTGCCAGATTTTTTTTTTTTATACAGCTGGCATTGAGCTGAGTGCTGTTAAGAAAAGTAAGTGCTGCAGAGCCTTAGGTATCAAATTAAAAGAATGTAGATTCAGGAATGAAATGATATTAACTTTAATAGGGATAAAATATCAACATAAAATATTTATATGTTTTCTGATTATAAAAGAATGTGTTACCTCTTCAATTAACTGGAAAAATATCTAAAGTTAACATTACTTGATTTTCTACTAACAGTAGTCCTGACATTATATCATTTAATTTCTGTTATGGTAATTGTGCTAATCTGGGATATAAGAAGAAAGGTGAAAAAAAAAAAACCAAGGGATAATGGGAAATATTAATATGTTCATGAATTAAATGGAAGTCTCACAGAGACTAAATTATGTAGCTGATTAGTGCCAGTAATATTTAATACACACCAAATGTGAAGAATTCAAAGATTCAACTAAAATCTACTTACTAATCTCCAGCAGTGCTCCGCAGGGCAGCAGCCACTAGAATTCTCTAGTTACAGAACAGGAACAGAGTCTGAAAAAGGTAAACCAAGACTCTATCAGCAGCAGACAGTGTTTTCCAGAATGTTTAAGCTGTCTGCTGGGCTCCATGCTCTGTATCCTTATGTGGAGGAATCACTACCATCTTTCTAGGGAGAGTGCAGGGCATGTTTTCTTATTTTTTTTTTCAGTAGGTGTATGTAAAGTAATTAAATGTGATAAGCCTGTGGCTTTGTGTTCTAAAATTAACCATCCTGGGCTTGGAAAATCTTCCTAAATGACAAGACAATGTAGAAATTTCAACATGGGGGCAGTGTGAGTACACAGACGTGAGGAAGGGTGGAGTTTAGGGACCTCGTGAATTTGCACTCAAATTTAGAAGTAGGAGATTCCTTAGGAACTTTGAAACATATTGAAATGGAAGGTCATGCTTTGAAACAGGGAGAGATGGGAGTCTTCTACTGGCTGCTGATACAAGGCAGAGAAACTGCAGAAGAGAATGAACATTGCATCTTATATCTCATGATAACAAATAGGCCTAAGACTAAACCTTTGCTTTTCCTAGCTGCAAACAAGAGGTGAATAAGCAGAATTAATTGGCTGAGTGCATCCACATTGGTAAGTTGAACAGTTCAGGGCCAAGAGTAGAACTTAGAGGAACCCAATGTATAAAGTCTTCCACGCAGTAGGCAAAACTGAAGTCATCTATATATGTAGATACCTCCTTCCAAACTTCCCCTTGCATTTAACTTCTGTTTTGGTGTTACAACAAGCACTACAGGAGCTGCAAGAGACATAAAATGAGTTTGCACGTAGTAGGATGTAGCAGTGGGGAAATTAGCACATGGGTGCTCTGTCAGTAGTGTGTGTTGGTGAGATCATTGTAAATGGTAATACAGGACAAATGCTAGTGTAAAAAGTGGCAGGTGGCAGTATCACAGACTACACAGGACAATTAATTAACCAGGTACTCATTACAAGAATCTTCTAAATTAGACCTGTCTATTTGGGAAATAGCTGATAGATGAAGGACCCTCAGTTTATTTTTTTCAACAAATATTCACTCAGTGCCAAATTTATACAAGACATGTTAAAACCCATACCATAAAGATACAGTGATTTAAAAAAAAAATAAATTACTCAAATGTGTACACCTTCTGTGAGGTCTCACATTTTTTTGAACTGGATTTTGTTAAGGGGGAGAGAGTGAGTGGAGTGGAAGCAGTAGCCTGCACAAACATCAGAGGGCAGAAAGTCACAGGCAGCCTGGGCTGGCAGAGAGTGTGCAGTTGGACCACAGAGAGATGGCATGGAAGATTCAGCCTTGGCCCCTCAAGGAGAGAGAAGCAGGAAATAAAGCTGGCAGGGGAGGAGGTGCCAGTGAAGATTTTTGAGCAGAGAAGTTGCAAGAAGAGAGCTGTTATCGAGTTTAATCTGGTAAAATTGCACGTCAAGCTGAGCTGCTTCCATTTGTTCAAATTGATCAGTCTGGGGTGAGGGGAAGAGGAGGGGAAAATGATTCCATGTGCTCGCAGACTGAAGTAAACATGAGGCTCATTGGACAATTCAGCTGGGAAATGCACATCTGAGCAAGACTCCCCTACTAATATGACAAAAGACAATTTGAAGAACGGTCACAAGTGGGAATTCAGTTGTTGTTGCTGTTGTTTTTCTTTTTTTTATGTGAAAGATCATACTATCTGTACATGTTGGCAACAACAGAATTTCCTTTCTATGCTCTTGCAAGTTGGGAAGGTATTTCATTGGTAAGATCTAATCAGCCTCTCTGCATCCTGTGTCTTTGAGGTATTAAAGCTGAGCCCACTGTTGTACCCTTAGGCTCCGGCCCAAGACCCTTTGATGAGCAAATGATGTGTTTACTTACAAAAGGGCAGGCAATATTGCTGGAGAAACCACTCAGTGTAGCCCACATAATCTTCCTAGAAAATTACAAAACTATATCAAACCATATAAAAGTCATTCCTAATGTCCCAACTGAGTATAGGATGGATTAGAAGGAAAAGAGAACAAAGGTAAAAAAAAAAAAAAAAAAGGCGGTAAGGAGTTTAGTGCACTAGCTCTAGACAAAGATAACAGGAGCCAAAACTAGTCAATGGGAAAGGAAATAGACAAGCAGAAGAGAGACCAGAGCTCTCACAAGGTGGAACACAGAGGAATTGGGAAAGGCAGAGAGACAGCTAAAAGATGACTGATATTCAGCATTAATAGGAAGACAGACAGGGCACTGGTTTAGAGGTCAAAGCCAATGTCAGACACACATGCTGGTGTGGAAGTAGTGGGAGGCTAACTGACTTGAAACTCTGGAACTGGAATTCAAGGAGGGGCCAGGCACCGGAGGGAAATTTGGGAAATTCTGCAAAGAGGTATTGAAGAATTGGAGGAAATGTCTAAGTTAGTCATATGGATAGGGAGTTTTGCCAATTTTCAAAATTATGAAATGTGTGACAACCAAATCTAAGTTGTATTTTTTTTCTGGACTGTTAAGATGAGCCTGACTTCTACTCATTAATCTTTTTTTCTGGAGCCTTGTTGCTTCTCACTGGAAACCTCCTCATCTTATGTGGGGACCCCAGTCCTTGCAAAGTACTGAGTACACTTTGCTTGGTGTCCCCAGAGCCCAGCCCAACCCCCTGATTCCTGTCACCCCTGGCTGTAGTGGGTACAAAGGCAAATACTCATTCTGCATGCCCTTTTTCTGACTGGAGGCACAGCTGTGACCCACCCACAGGCTGAAAGAGCTCGAGGGGAGGGATAAAAAAGTACATAGGCCTCACTGGGCTTCTTTCCCGTTCATCTTCATCGTACCTGCCACATAGACATTGTGCCTGGAGCCAGGATGGCCCTGCCTGCTGTACTGAGGCAAGAAGCATGCAGAAAAGTCCAAGAGAAGTTCAGAGGCAATTGCTCTGATAGAGGTAAGCCTCTAAACCAACGCTGGTAGCATTCTACCTTCTGTCTTCCTGTTAAGTGGACAAATGAGATCCCTGTTTGTGTAAGCCATTCTTATGTCAGGTTTTCTGTGACTTCTAGACAATTTTATTCCTGATTGATGTACTCTGCCACTTTTGGGGGGATTTTTTTGAGGAGTCCCCAAAGGGTATATTCTAGTTTTCTATTGCCTGTATAATAAACCACCTGAAAGCATAGTGAATTAAAGCAACAACCATTTATTTTGTGCACAAATCTGCAATTTGGATAGGGCTCAGTGGGGATGGTTTCTCTGCTTCAAGTGGCATCATCTGGAGAAGCTCAACAGGGGACAAGAATACATTTTCAGAATGGTTCATTCATATAACTAACTAGTTGGTCTCGGCTATTGGCTGGGTGAAATTGGGGTTTGGGGCTAGAGGCCTCCATTTCCAACCATATGGGCCTCTCTAGAGCTGTCTGGGCTTCCTCACAGCATGGAAGTGGATTCTAATATGGAGTGAAGCAAGAGAACACAGTGCAAGTTCATGGCATTTTTATGATCTAGCCTTAGATGTTATATAGCATCACTTTTGCCATATTTTACCAGGCCTGTCAGTCAAAAACAGCTACCTAAATTTAAGAGGAGTAGCTATCAATGCCATCTCTTAATAAGGGTATGGCAAGGTCCTCGAGCATGTGGGATGGAAGATATTGCTACACCCATCTTTGGAAAATACAATCTGCTAGCAGGTATTTTATAATAACTCAAGTGCCACCTGGACACTGCCTACTGTTACCTTTCTTATACTCTAGAGATTATGTGTGGTCACTTATAGAGAAGGGGAGTAAATAAAAATAAGAGTATTGATTTATTGTAAAAATCCTACCAAAGTTTTCAAAAAATAGAAGTCACAATGGACTCACAGATTACCTGCTTTCTCAGGTGTGGTGTTAACCAGACATCCCAAGGCCTGCCTTGATGATCAAATGCATTTTGGAGGGTTACAGTTAATAATATTCAGTTAAAGGTGTCCTCTCTGGGGTACAGCTGTAGAGGAGCTGGTATGTTTTGCCGTCCCCCATCCAAGTAAGAAAACTCCACCGTGTAGGCAAGAATTAAGTGTGAGTGTGTGTGTGTGTAAGGTTGGAAGATAGCACAGAGCCTCCTCACAAGAGAGCAAACATAATATCTTTTGATCCTAGAAAGAACTACAATTACCACAAAATAGTTCTCTTTATTTTTTTTTAAACCTGTAAAATTTAGCAGTGGGGGGGTTTATACCAACTTTGTGATGCTAATGTTAACAAGTTCTGATAACCCACTACCATCGGACCAGCTGAAATAGTATTCTTTAGATTAAATTAAAATTCCCTTGTGTCATTTGTCCAGTCATGTAAGAAGATGTAAAAGGATATTATGCTGGTGAGTAGCCAGTCTGCTCTCAGACCCATCCCCTGCCCTTGCCTTGCCCTACGGTAGCACATAGAACTACATTTTCAAGACCTCTCTGCCAGCTGGGGTCCTCGGAAAAGACTGGAGAGTGAGAGGAAAGGAGAAGTCATTCCTCCCCACTCTCTTTCTGTTCCTGGGCTGTCCTTGGTGGTGTCTCTGTCTCCCTGAGTGGTAGGCAGCTTTGGCCACGGCTCCCAAGGACTCCCTGCTCCTGGTGTTCAACCCCTTCTGTAGCCCCTTTTCCTTGAGAGTGAGTTGCACCTCTTCTAATGAACAGAACATGGCAAGAATGATGGGACGTCACTTCCAAGATTAGGTGGAAAAAAGACCATGACTTCTGTCTTGTTCCCACACGCTCTTCCCTTCTCACCTGTTTGCTCTGATGAAGCCAGTTCTGATTTTGTGACCTCCCTGACGTGGAAAGAAATCGAGGAATACCCCTGGGCAGCCACCAGTGAGGAGCTGAGTCCTGCTAGCAATCGCTTGAGTGAGCAGCCCACCCCGGTCGGGCCTTCGGGCGATTGCAGCCCTGCCTTGCCAACACATCGATTACTGGCTGGAGCAACAGAGAGCTGCCAGGGCACCCAACTAAGCCACTCGTGGGTCCTTCACCCACAGAAGCCATGAGGTAGTACATGTTGCTGTTTGAAGCCTCAAGGTTTAGATGGATTTGTTCCACAGTCAAAGATAATACACAGAGAGGTTCCAGTCCCCTCCTGAAGCTGCTTCCTGGGCTATCAGCAGACGGGGCTGGGCCTGGACTCTGGTGGCTCTGCTCAGTCACTGAACCCTGGGGTGGAGGTGGCTCTTTGCTGTCGCTAATTGCCATGTTGCCTCATTGTCCTGTGTTTGGGTTCTGAGATCCCTTATCAGCTGTGTAACCTATTCCTACATGAACTTCCCACCTTGAGTACTTTTTTGTTTTTCTACATGAATCCTGACTGAAAAGGTTACAGCTCACAGATTTGGTGAATTTGCTACTCTCTTTCATGTCCATGAAATTTTTTCTCTTTGCATAAAAACCAGAGGCTTGAAGGTGCAGGGCCAGAGCCAGCAGCACAGCGTGAGTGAGCCCTACAGCGTCTGGCACTGGCATGGAGGGAGAGGGGCAGAGAAACGAGGTATGCTTTCATCTCTAATATTGTGTTTGCAATTTTACAATCTTTTTTCTTACAGGGAGCAGATAATGTATTTAAGCTTCACTTCCATCAGCATGGGTCTGCTCCCTAATTCAGGGACACTGGATTCCAAAACCACTGAAGGCCTAAAAACATCTAAATAAAACAACACTTTAATTAGAAAAAAAAAAATCCAGAATAAATATTCTACTGCCACTTGCCAAAAGCATTTGATCTTTTTTTTTTTTTATTTTCTTCCTATCACTTAGGCTTTTAATTTCTACTTTCATAGAAAAAAGAAGTACCTAAGGACTTAAAGCTCAATAGGATTTACCTTTGTTATAGTGGACAAACTCATACAGTTAGCTGTCTTTCTTGGGCGGCCAACCTCCTGGGCCTTTGCTCAGAAAGCAGGCCTATATGTTTTTTCTTACTTGTCACAGACCAGGTCTGCCTCCTCGTAAAATTCTCTTCGCTTTAGGGAGAGGTTAGTAACTAATGAAAGAAGAATGAATGAGAGTCACTACCACTCCCTGGAGAAAAGCAGAAGTCACTACAGAAGAAATTTCCATGTGACAATCATTTTATTAATGATAGACAAGGCCAGGAAGATCTGTGATTGTGAAGAGTACAATACCTTAAAAGAGAAGATCCCTGCTCAGGCCCAGGCCAGTGGGATATAGACACAGATCAATACTAATGAAAAATTAATGAAAAGACACACTGTCATCACATTAAGATTCTTTAAGGAAAATAAAATTTTAAAGAACTTTAAAACAACAAAGGTTCCCGTTGGTCTTGAATTGTAGCAGAAAAGACCAGGAAACCTTTGTAGTTTTCTTTGAAACTTCCAGATTCTGTGATCTAGGATTCCATTGCTCAGAAGTCATTTCCATTCCACTCAACCAACCTTTAAAATGAAGTGAAAATAATATATTCTAGATGTAACTGCCTTAATTTGTAGAAAACAGCAAAGAGGCTAACAACTCTTTTTGGTCATTAGTTTTAAGAAGAAACATCCTGCCAGAAATAGGCTTTTGTCAGAACAAACACAGAAGCACAACAAATTGTATTTAGAAAGTGGCATTGTCTGAGAGTCACAAATATTTCCCTTCTATAATTGAGCAGAAGCCTCTCCTAGTACAGTGGCTTCATGCTAACCTGGTAGGATTGCATCCTTGCATCCGTTTGTTACAGATTCCTACATCCTAAGAGTGAGGAGTGATCCTGGAAGTTATTCATTCCCTCTCCATAGTTAGCAGCCAAACAAACTGAGGTGCCCAGGGATCTAGAGAAGTCCCTAAATCCCACAGTGTGACTGGCAGAGCCAAGCTAGACCTCTGATCACCTGGCTCCCAGCTCAATGAAAGAAGAGACTGTGTTACCTGGCAAATAGGGTTATGTGTTAAGTCATCTTATAATGGCTTTATCTTTCCTTAGAGGCAAATTCAACACTCTCTTTGTAGGAGAGTCTCAATTGTCAACCTTTTTGTGGTAGAACCTGTCTTACCTGAGTGATAAACATTCTGCCATGAAGAGCAATAATCATGGAAGTGATGAATCATTGGGTGAATGATTGGATTGCAACAAAAATGAAAAATATTGTCATATTCTCTGTGGCGTCCAAACTGTTCCCAAGGTAGGAGCCAGATTTCAGTCTCTTTCCTTAATGTTTTTTATTGTCCTTCTAATTAGCTTTGTCTATTTTCCTACTTATAAATTGGATAAACTTTTTTTTTGTCACAGCAGCTAAAAAGGTAATACAGCATCTTGTTTTGACGTCATGTCATATTTCCATTGGAAAGAGCCAGAAAGGCTTAGCTAGCTAAGTTTATGTCCTGAAGGAGAATGGAAAAGCAGGTTAAAATTCGGTAGGTGCCCAATAGTAGAACCTGCACACCAAAACAGAAATAAAATCTATATTCTCTCAAGTTAAAATAGAATTTCCCTGTAAATTACAATAACTCAGTGCAAATACTGACTAAAAAGTTCAAGAACAGGAGATTATGTTAAGATTTTTTTTCATATAAAAATTACTCATGCAGATTGCAATTACTAAATGGATCACATGGTATTTAAGAATTTATGGAGAATCAAAAATTATGCCCATGTCACATAGGTGGGCTTATGCAGTACTCAGACTTACACTTTTTAACACTTCCTTGTATTTGTAAAATTTGTTAAATTTCATTTTGTTTGCTTACCTTTCCAGCCAGAAGGTAAAAATGGATGAAATGATAAAGCAAAGAAAAAGAAGAACCTTAGCAAAGCAACAATTTTAGGTAAAAAGACCAGTTTAAGATCTTTAGGTAGTAAATGTATGTTTAAGTTCAGGAAATTCAGGAAATTTCATCTTAAAGAGTAAAATAATTTTTTTGTTGCCTTGTCTCTGAATTGGAAAAAATTTCACCATATTTGATTCAAAAACAACCTTAATACACTATAACTTTGAGCTGAGGTCAATGGAAAAGTTAAGATATAGGGAAATATTGCTTTTATCAGCATCAGCTGCAGAGTGTGGAGGGGTGGGGAATAGGTGAAAATCAGAGAAGAGTGACAGCTATAAAGGAATTGAGAAAGGCATCTTAATCCAAAATAGGCTTCTCCACTGGGCCAATACTTAGCATTCTTTGGGGCTGACTTTAGCATTATATCTCTGCTGGAATGGATCCAAGTCTTAGTGATTATCTTTTTTTTTTTTTCTTGTTTAGAATTTCTCATCTACCTGTTTGTCTCTTCCACTAGAGACTGAGCTTAAATACCTCTTTGCACAGTGCTTGGCATATAGTAGCATACAAAGAATATTTGATACACGAATGGATGGATGGGTGGATAGACGGATGAATGAATGAAAAAAAGTGACTGAATAGGTATTTACCTTCAGGTTGTTCTACATCTTTGTCACCCGCCTTATAGTCTTTGGGACTTTTCAGCCTCAAACTAGATCTAAACTGGTTTCACCTTTGAGATATACCTGTGGCATTGCACCCCTTCTCCCCAGGAGGGTGCCCAGCACACAGTAGGAGTTCAATATATGAGGCCTGTCCAGAAAGTATCCAGCCATTGTTAATATAATATTTAATATTACATGGCTGGATACTTTCCAGACACACCTCATATACATGTTTGTTAAGTAGCAATGATAGAGACAGATTCTCTAATCTCCAAGTAACATGTAAGAAATCAAGATTACTGATTTTTCTGAACAGGGATGAGAGAAAATAACACATTTGTAATGAATGAGCTCAGTGCTTCAACTCTATGTTTGCACGTGATACAGACACACTTCCTTTTCGGTGTCTTCCCGCAGTGCACAGTGACCCCCTGGTCCCAATCCTCTCTTTATGCCCATGAATTGGGAACAAAGTGCCAGCAAATTTGATTTTATTGTTCCACATGAATGCTAGTCAATTTTCCAAGTGGGGATACTAAAGACGATACTTGCATGTTGTCTCATCTTGTCTAGATAGGTCTCCTCTAGTGGTTTCCTGCTGGCAAACCACCGAGAGCATGAAAGGATCGGAATAAGAGCCAATGAAATGTAATGCGGTGCATTCTTTGAACTAATGGGGACTCCTGTTTGGAGAGTATCACTGATCTGTATAGTGACAGTGTCAGGAAAAACTCAAACTGTTTTTCCTCTGCTCTTATACCAACACAATAGCAGTCAACACAGAGGACTTCTATAACCCTAGAAGATGTGGGGAGTTCCCCCCACCAACAAACAAGCAATCAAATCTGCAGCAGACACCATCTGGGTGTCCTCCAATTCAATTCTGACACCATCCACCTGGAGATAGCATCCGATCCCACAAGTTGGCTGCTCAGTACCCAAAATTGCTCCCTCCCTTCAGACATCAGCTGCAAGTTTGGGCCTTTGGAACTTCTCACCAACCTGCTTCAAGTTGGGGTGCCTATGACCCCTTCTTTGGGTTTGACTAATTTGCTGGAGTGGTTTACAGAATTCAGGGAAACACATGCATTAACTGGCTTATTACATAAGATATGACAAAGGTTACACATAAAGAGATATATAGGGTGAGGTATGGGGAAGGGGTGCGGAGCTTCCACATCCTCCCTTGGTGCACCACCCTCCAGGAACCCCCACATCCAGAACTCAACCATCCAGAAGCTCTCCGAATCCTGTCCTTTTGGGATTTTTTTATGCAGACTTCACTGGACAGGCATGATTGACAACCATGTAGAAATGCGGTTGGCCAAAGAGTGCATGAGCTAAATCCAGCTAGGCCTGTCCAGATTCTTTTTGGCCTCTCTGTGCAGCATTCCTTCCTCTAGCATGTGGGGCATGACCGCCTCTGGAATGAGGGTCTTATAACCCATGGTCAGATTAGAGTCCTGCCTTGGGTAGGCGAAAGGAAGATGGGAGAAAGTCCATGAGAGAGATTCTGTTTACTGCAACAGGGGCCATGGGACTTATGAGCCAGGAACCATGAACAGAAACCTGTATATATATATAATGTCACAGACTGATAGATGTAGACATAGTTAGCATATTTTTCCCATTAGGCAGGATTCACTGAGGGAATGTAGTGAGCAACTGTCAATAGGAGGTATGGTAATAAATGAACGGACTTCATAGTTTGGGCACTTGACTGATTACTGTGGGTGGTGATGTTGTAGGTGTCACTCTGCTCCCGGGGAATGCAGGCTACCAGGGCTGGTCCTTGGTGGGTAATTACTAGGCAATCAGAAACAGTCTTGAACAACACACGGGCATAAAAAATCTTATCTGAGACTACATCGCGTCGTATTTTATTTCACATAACTTGTCTTTTGGGAGGAAACGATCATACCCTATTATTGATGACTTGTGCTGTTGCGTGGAGAGAAGGCATGGATAATGAACATAATAGGTGACCCTAAAGCAATTGCTTTTGTTATTCGAATGCTGTTGGAGAGAGAGACCACTTTATCATAATTACTTGCGCACATATACCTTCAACGCTCACTCTTCACACCCTTCTTCTCTAATTTCCTCTGGGAAATAGCTGGGTAGATAATGGAGAGACTGGATGTAATGGAGAAATGACCGTGTTTACATAGTAAGATTATCAAGAAATTGAGGTTCCCAGCCCTGGGTACTTGACAGACAAAAAGCCCATTAGCATTTTCCGGGTTTTACACCCTCAGAGGGGCAAAAACCGATGAGTAATGCCTCCCTCTGTGATATCCGCTCAGAATAACACCATATGCTCTTACCATTCCTCAAAGCTCCTTGAACAGTGGCCAAGGTGCTCAGACAGACTTATCTCCATCACTTATCAAATGTGGTTAGAGAGACAAGACGTAGATTGCACCTATCGCAGTAAGAACAGAGGGTTTGAGATCGTATCTATAAAGCCCAGTGACAGTGCAGTCGATTTGTGTGCCAGCGGAGATTCCTTAGATTGGCCTCAGGTACAGAGGGGGCCATGTTCAGAGTAATCATTTGTCTTTTGTTGGCTCTTGCTCCATCTGCTAATATAGCATACCAATTCTCTACAAAATCATTACCTCTCTCATACGTGTCTGGGCGTCTTCAGAGGCTGAGTCTCCGTGTACAGGACTGAATCTACTGGTAGCTCTGTGGCTTCCACTAGTGCACTGTGTCAACTGGGACACTGCAGCTGGTAATAAGGCTGTGGCTTCCTTTGCTGGCCTGGATAAAGCCACACCTGCTAGACACCACTGCCTCTACGAGCCTCTAGTGTCCCCTTCCTGGCTGCCCTGGTCTCCCGACTGGCTGTGCTGCTGCTTCTGCTACCTCCTGCAGGGCATTGCTACAGATGTGCCCATGCTGCGTGAAGATATGTGCTCAATCTGGGTGCCATCTCTCTCTCTGTTGGGTCCCACTGTAATAGAAAATGACAAATGCAAACGTCCTGTGTCGTCGTGAATTTTAACTGATAATTCTAAAGTATAGCCCTATTTCTCCCTGTAATACAGCTATAGGGACATCAGTATGAGTGGTAGGCATCATTTTGTCTTGAAAATCATCCCTGTTCTCCAACTATAAGGTTCTATAAGTGGCCAAATGTGTCTTTTTCTTAGGATGCATGGGTTCCCTGTCAGCATGTGAGTCCCTTAGCAGAGTCAATAAACCTCTACTGGGCCAAGCTCTTCTCTACCAGCAGAGGTCTGGGGCCAAGGTTGGCATCTTTGGCAAAAGCTATTGGGAGGTCAGATGTAGATTGGGTTGTGGAGAAATGTTCCATGGAGGAAATCAAGTCTCCTGCACACTTCCTGTCTTCACAGAGTTTACATTTTGGTGGGAAAGTCAGAGGCCACATGTGAGAAATCATAATGAGGTTTAGGATGGGCCAGCTCAGGGAGCCACAAGAAGGTGGAGCTGATCATAATCCTAAAAGACAGAGTCCCAAATGCTGTAATCCCAAATGTTGAAATCCCAAAAGATCAAGGCTCTCAAAATTTAATTCTGGAAAAAATAATTGAGAAATTCTTTAAAAGATATTTATTTACATTTTTGAAAGGGGATTTATTTGAGAAACATGTGAAAATATGACAGAACACTTCATAGGCCACTCTATATAATAAAATAGGAAATAATAACATACATATTTTTGCAAGCATAAACACTCAGGTATACTAACATCAGCCACACATTGTAACAGTTATAAGCAGATGAACCATATTCATAAAGAAATAGGTCAAAAGGGAAATGTGTAAAGGCATATCACTACAGTTGGTAATTGTGTGTATCCAGCTTTGTAACTGCAGTCATCTGAAATACGGTGATGAACGACCTGACTCTTGATGAGATCAATCAAAAACCAAGATGAGTCACCACTGAATATGCAGCTGCCTGAAGAGTTGAGATCTCAAGAAATATTATCTTTTACAAATGCAGATATACAAAAAGGACATCCCTTCATTTACTGAGGAAGTTACAATGCTTTTACATACATGCACAATGCTTACATGAAAAGTCAATGTTGTAATTAATGCTCTTTCATGGAGTCAGATTTCCAAAATATGGATAAAATGAATTAGAACTCTCTAAAAGTCTCTATACAATTTGTACCTCTAGTATTGGAAATAATGTGAAGATGACAGACATAGCATAGCAAATTGTAAAAAATAATGCTGACCATTTAAAATAGGGAAAGAAACTAAGAGAAAAGAAAAAAAAACAAAAAAATAAAAAGCCTAAAAACAAAATTCAACATATAAAAAAGTGTGTTGCAGGGATAGAGTATTGTCAATTGCACAGAGATAGTCCAAAAGAGCTGACCTAACAGGATGCAACTATCCTGCGATTGTGACTTTTCAGGATTTTAGATTTTAGGATTTTGATCTTTGGGGGTTTCAATGTTTGGGATTATGGTGTTTGGGATTGTGTCTTTTGGAATTATGATCCAACACCCCCCACCCCAAGGAGATGTAGGGGTGACCTGGCCTGAGGGGATCAAGAGGGAGGGCCACTGACACCTGAAGGATGAATAGGGGTTAGCAAGGTGGAGGCAGGGACAGAGGAATTGCTGGCAGTCTGTGTGGAGGCTCAGAGGTAAGTGTGAGTGTAGAAGGACTGAAAGGTATTTGGTATTGATGGAGAATAGGGAGCAGGGCAGGAGGATGCAGAGAGAAGATGGGGCCGGGTCAAGGAGTTCAGGTATATTCTGTGTGTATATATATATACGTATAATATTTGTTTATTTATTATTTTATTTTATTTTTTGGAGACAGGCTCTTGTTCTGTCACCCCAGCTAGAGTGCAGTGGTGTCGTCATAGATCACTGCAACATCAAACTCCTGGGCTCAAGTGATGCTCCTGCCTCAGCCTCCCAAGTAGCTGGTACTACAGGTGCATACTACCATGCCCAGCTGATTTTTTTTTCTTTTTCTTTTTTGTAGAGATGGGGGTCTCTATGTTACCCAGGCTGGTCTTAAACTCCTGGCTTCAAGGGATCCTCCCACCTTGGCTTTCCAAAGTGCTGGGATTACAGGCATGAGCCACTGCACCTCGTCTATTTATGTATTTATATACATATATATGCCTGGATTCCTGCGAGCTGAATATATATTCCTGGGCTGTTCATGTAGGTTCAAGGGTCTCAGCATAAGGGTAGTAGTTGTCAACATTGGAAAGAAGGGGATCTACCAGGGAGAAGGTGAAGGGCAGGATGAAATCTAGAAGAGCATCAGATGTGAAGATGGTAGAATAGGAGTTTCAGAGGCAGGGAAGTGTGCTTGGAGAGGAAGGAGGGATTCCAGGAGAAGGTAGCACAATGGGGCAAAGGCGAAGTGAGTGTTCCAAGAAGGAGAAGGTGTTCTGCGGTGGTCAGTACTGCTAAGAGGTCCAGGAAGCTAAGGTTGAGCCAGACTGTGGAAAGTTTAAATGTGTGTAAGTTGCGGAGAATTTGGACATTATCCACTCAGCAGTGGGAATCCCAGGAAGGATTGTGAGCTGGAAAATCTATGTGCTTAGGAGTAGTGTGTGCCTGGTGGTTTGGAAGTCAGGGGACAGAAAACAGAGAGCTCCTTTAGGAGAACTGTCCACACTCAAGGACAAAAGCACCTTGGAGGATGGTGGCCCTGCAAAGGGAAAGGAGACTGGTCTGAGAGATCTTTAGAGGAAACCAGAATAGTTCCTTGTCAAATTGTGGAAGGCAGAGAAAGAGAAGAATCCAAGAAGATTCTATTGGGTCTAGTATTTAGCAGGGTGACAGCATCTTTATCACAAATGTCACATTTAGCAAGCGTTTCCAGCCTTTGAGGAAAATTGTTAGGTTAGGCTTTAGAACATTGAGTTGTAGACAATATTGTGAAATACTGATAGGATGGGGTTTCTTTTGTAATTGGATGAAAATGGTGCCCGCCGCAGGCTCTCTACTTAGTACTTTCTCTGCATTTTTGGAAATAAGGAAGTACAATTTCACAGTCATCAGAGTTCAGTTTTGCAAACTCCACACCTAATTTTACAATTTCTGGAAACAGTGGAATTAGGAGTGCCACAATGTTTTGTTTTTGTTTTATGGTCCTTTTCTTCTTATTTACTTTTTTTTTTCTTATTTACTCTTGATCTAAAATTTCAGTGTGGGCATTCTCAGTCCATATCAAAGGTATTTTCAAAAGATTAATGTTGGCCGGGCGCGGTGGCTCAAGCCTGTAATCCTAGCTCTCTGGGAGGCTGAGGTGGGCGGATCGTTTGAGCTCAGGAGTTCGAGACCAGCCTGAGCAAGAGCGAGACCCCATCTCTACTATAAATAGAAAGAAATTAATTGGCCAACTAATATATATAGAAAAAATTAGCCGGGCATGGTGGCACATGCCTGTAGTCCCAGCTACTTGGGAGGCTGAGGCAGCAGGATTGCTTGAGCCCAGGAGTTTGAGGTTGCTGTGAGCTAGGCTGACGCCACGGCACTCACTCTAGCCTAGGCAACAAAGTGAGACTCTGTCTCAAAAAAAAAAAAAAAAAAAAAAAAAAAGATTAATGCTATTTCCAGATTTTGTGGCTAGAAGTCACATTTCTAATCCTTGGTCACTTTTCTTAAGTTTCTCTCTGATTACCTCCTGACTCTTTTCTCCTTTCCCATCTCTTTCCCTCAGCTCCCTCCACACTTAGGTCTGTCCCCAAGAAAACTCAAGTGCAGCTGTTCTACAGAGAAGTAAAGGCCAGAATGAGGAAATGTGACCTTGCTAATCCACCTGGGAACTGGAAGGCAGAAACTACCTGGTCTTGACAGGACGTGTCACATTTGTCTGTATTTCTTTCTTATAACTTTTAACATTTTTTTAAAGAATATGTCCTCTGATATGATTCAAATGTCATAATATAAACATCTTCTTCTTAAATGTTCTGATAGTCTTTCTTCATAAGATAGCAAGCACAATCCCAAAAGTATTTAATGCCAGGTGCCCAATCCCTAGTTGTTGAATGAATGAATGAAGAATGACGAAGGCAGGCAGAGCAGTCTGTTTGCCTTATTTCTTCCGCATTGCTTTCAACTTTTTCTAATTTTTTTCCTAGGGGATTTTTTTTTCCCACGAGCATTGCAGAAAAGATTTGGGAATAGTCACCAACTACTGTGAAATGTCTTGCACATTGAGGCTGCTTAGAGTTTAATTAACAACTTCAAATTGTTACAGAAGACTGTTAAAATTAGGATCAAGTGGTTTGCCAAGTTATAGGCAGCCCTACATTCACAGACAAAATTATGAAGAAATCATATGTAAAAGGTGAATATGTATACATATTAATATCTTTGTATACTGCATATGTCTTTTCTGTATTAATTTCTTTAGAATTATTACCTTGCAGAGTCTGTGTGGTGCTTTTAATAATAGCATTATTATTGATAGACGCCATCTAGTGGTATAGGATAACAGCTGCTCGTAGATCAATCCTACTTACATGTCGTTATCATTATTACTTTATTATTTCTTAAAAGTAGAACTCAAAGCACTAGTTAAAGAATAGTGTATGTCCCAAGTAAGAATACAATTTGGAGGAATAAGATATAAACTTTAAATCTGCTATAGCAGAAGATAGACAAAAAATACAGTGCTTTATCTCTGGGTGCGATCCATCCACCCACACTCTTATTCATTCATCAGATATTTATCAAGTTCCTGCCCTTTACCAGGTTCTGTGTGAGGTGCTGGAAATAAAATTCCAGGCTCTACCTTGAAGAGAAGGAGCAAATGGTAAGCACTGGTGATCTACTGCATCTTCAACAGGCATGGTGTGCCAGCCACAGTGCTGCCCAATCATACGGCATCATCACCATGGCCCTCTGAGGTTTTATTACCTCCACTTTTTAGATGAGGGAAATGTAACTTTGAAATGTAACTTTTTTATATTCATGTATCTAATATGCTTCTAAGCCAGATTCAGTCAGAGTTGTCTGACCCCAAAGTCCCTAGGCTCCAAAAATCCCACTATTTGGGCTACCAAGGGAAAGGCAAAAGTGGAAGATACTTTTAAATTACATGCAGTTTAGGCTCTCTTCCCTTCCCTCCCTCCCTCCCTTTCTTCTTCCCCTTCCTTTTCCCCTTCCCCTCCCTCCCTCCCTCCCTCCCTCCCTCCCTCCCTCCCTCCCTCCCTCCCTCCCTTCCTTCCTTCCTTCCTTCCTTCCTTCCTTCCTTCCTTCCTTCCTTCCTTCCTTCCTTCCTTCCTTCCTCCCCCTTCTTCTTTTCTTTCTAAGCCAGGCAAGATAAGAGGACAAGACACCTGTAAGAGTGATAAGGTTGGTACAACTTGTTTAGCTGTGGGTCTGGACTAGAGGAGGTGAGAAAGATAATAAGCGGTAGAAAATGTAAAAAGCTATGGCCAACATTTTGACTCATCAGAAAAGAAATAACCCACCTGTCTTGGAAGATTCTTGGAGACACATTGGATTGAGCACGTTACAGCAAAGACAAATATATAGGATTTTTTATTTGTGAAACATAGGATTAAGAACATAAGAAGCCTTTCCCTCCTAAAAGATATTTGTCACTGATTCTTGATCATTCCCTCTACCAGTGCCTTTCTAGATCTCCATGGCACACATCTACATAACATCGAATTCAAGTCAGCAATTTAAATGTATTGCCTTTGCACTGGTCTTAGAATTGTTTCCTATGTAAAAATCCTGGATAGGCTGTCTTGTACTTCCTTGAGGATGGTCTTATTATTTATATTTAATAATCTTCTGTGTCCTCAGAGCAGAAATGAGCACAGAGTAAGTCCGAATATATACTTGCAGAACTGAGTTTTTCTTTCTCTTTTTTAGATGGGTTTCTTCTTAGACTCTTATGGATAGTATAGGGTATTTATCACATTATTTAATAATGCTTACATTATTCCATTGGTCCTCATTTTAAGAGGAACATGTGCTTTGTTTTTATCAGGACTACTGGTACACTACCAGACTAGGGCCAGTAACCCAGTTTTCTGAGCTGCCACTAAACCATTTCTTTTTAAATTGCAACAGGACCTGGCACTTCTGATTTTACTGCTCAAGACCATATCCAAACAAGTGTCTGCTCTAAGAGGCTTCCATTCTGGAAAAAAGGTGAAGCGCTGCCCATATGGTCACCTGAATGTGCGGATTTCCTAAGAAGAAAACACGACCTGGCAAGGATGAAGTGCCATGTAAATGTTTGTGATATAAGTGAATAAGCCTGTGCTTGGCCAAAGGGCACAGCTGTTTCCCAAACATGCCTTTCATAGTCGGTTCCTGTGTCCTCGCCCACTGTGCTTTCTCTCGCCAGTGGTAGCTCTCTCTTTTCTCCTTCTTGCCTGGCCGGTTTGGTATCCTTGGCCCAAAACTCACCTGCAGAGAAGGCTTGCTCTCTTGCTTTCCCTGAGGGGCACCACTCATTTGTGGGTCTGAGCACCTGCTCTCAAGTTCTGTTCCTTGTCATAAAATTCACATATTATGATGAATGGCCCTCTGGGTCCTTTGAGTCTAATATAATCCCCTGAATGTAGTATGCACTCAATGCACATTTGTTGCAAATTATAAATACTCATTTGACATAAAGGAAATACTTTTCAAAGAGGGTTGATAGTAGAAAGAAGAAGGAAATAGGAGTGGGAATGTAAACCCTTATTTAACTTAGCTATTCAGGTTTATTACAGTGTATGCATATCATCTGTAAGTAGAATCTTGCTGTAGTGTGTCAAAAAAATGAAACCCCTGCTTTCCTAAATCCCAAAAGAAATAGATATAAGTACCAGGCAAGGTCAGCCAACAAGTTCAAAATCTTGGAACAGGTTAGACAGCTGGTATGTCTTTGAACTCTGTCTCTTTTTACACTTCTTAGAGAAAAATAGGTAAGACTGATGTTGGAATTATTTCAGAAGGAGTGGATGTACTGAATCAGAATTGTAAAGAAAATTAACCCCTTGAGTTTGCTTCTTTAGGCATCCCTAGAGCATGATGAAATTCACAGGAGAAAGAAGAGTTTTGAGGGACAGAAAGTGAGGCTTGGGAAGCAAGGGGAGAGAAAGTCTTGGCCTGGGGGAAGGTGAGAGTGAGAAGATAAACACATAGATAATTCATTTTAGCTCTTAGGCTTTATAGTTAATGTTTTGCCTTAAAATTTCAACAAAATGCATAGCTTTAATAGAAAAAAATTATTTTCAGTAAGATATCCTGAGGCCCAAATGATGCATTGATATCTTCGTAGGTGCTGCAATTCCAGTCTTTGCTGGAAGTTTAAGGCTGTTTACCCTTCCTTAAAAAGACAAGAAACAAGAGGGCTGCTGTAAAGACCAGTGAGGAAAGACATAAGCATTCAATCTAATGGTATTTCTAGAATATATTATTTGGTGAAGAATGTTCGAAATCATCCCTGAGCTGTGTCTCTTGAAGATCTCTCACAGCTGGCCAAAAGGCGGACACCTTGTGTGTCTTGCCTGCACCTGTGTATATCACATTGTTCTGCCCAGGTGTGGCAAGAACCCAGGGCTCGCTCAGCACCTGCTTGTTCAGAATGTTCATCAGGAACATTGGATGAGGGCAGGCGGCATGTGACCTGGGGTTCTGGGAAAGCCAGAAACTCTTCCTGGACTTACATAAATGCACACAACTGTTTACTCTGAATGATCACTTATGGGTATTTTTTAAAATGCTGACGACCTTGGGTTAAGGGCTTCGGATATTTCAATTTTATTATAGTTTGCAAAACACAAGAAGAGGGATGGGAAGTGGGAGAAGAACAGAATTATGACTTATATCGACAGTGTCTGGTCAGACTTTTACATATAATCATTAAGTACTGGATCTTACGGAACACATCAGAGGGCTAGTTTCCTTCTCATCGATGAGATAGTGGACAGCTGCAGCTGTAGCAGCAAGACCCACTTAAGTGACACCCCATTGCCCCAGGATCTGCTATGTGCCACAGTCACTGCCTTAGTGGTCAAAACTTCAGAGGAGAGATAGTTCTTTTCCTCACGATCCTTACAGAATAGTGCATAAGACAATGAAACAATAACGTGAAGTGTGAGATGTCTTGTGATAATTGTTATGAAGGGAATTGTCTTTCCTAGGCACTCCCAGGACAAGTCCCTTATGACCACGCCTGTAGGATTTTGTTCATACCTCTTGTGGAGCATCTACAACATATGAAGATCTACATGTGTGAGATGGTGAGCGCTGAAGAGCAGGTCTTACCTCCTGTGCATTTTTATATCCCACTTAGCATGGGCTGGAACATCACAGGGTTGCCATACATGTTTGTTGCATGAACACAAGACAGTTTTACCAATGCTAATGGGTTGATAATTTCTCAGGAATTTTATCAGGTCACAGGATTGCTTTCTGTGATGTTTGATTATACCTATTCCCATATAATATGCCAATATCTTAAAAAGAGATTGTACAATGTGTACATGCTTTAGATCGCAGAGAAATATAGTGTGGGAGGGACTGCCTCTACTTAACTTTGAACAGGGCTGTGTTCTCGGAAGTGTTTGTGATAGAGAAGTAAGATAACATTCTCTCTGCAGGAAGAAGTCTGCCTCTAGAACTGGAGGAACTGAAAGCTCCAATCCAGTCTCAGGGAACCTAGCCCGAAGCTCTGACCACAGCCTGCTTCAGAAATCATATGGCCTGGAAGGTAAGTCAGAGGCTACCTAAACCTGCTTTATTTATTTATTCCTTCTTATAGGTGTTTAGGCACAGACAACTCCAGTCTATCTTAAAAGATTCTTCTGAGATTCTTTAATCATCCAGCATCCAATTCAGTGTCAAGCAATTGACATTAATAGTTCCATGCAATGCTTTGTCACCAGTGATCAACATTTCCTAGGAAAGCAGAGAAACTGGGTATAAAAAGTTGAAGATCCAGGAGCGTTTCTGCCCTGGGCCGAGCGTGGCCTGGCGGGCAGGGAGGAAGGGGCGAGCGGCCTGGACTGCTGGGCTCTCCCTGTCTCCTCCCTCATGGCTCCGAAAGGTCTTTCCTCAGCCGCATTTCCCGCACGCTGGCGGCCCTCCTAACATTTTATTTCCTCACGTGTTTCTCCGTGCATCCCACCCCCCAAACCCTGGGCGCGGGGCACCTGCTTCGGCGGTGCGGGCTCCCGCCTCGCGGTGTCATTTTCTGAGGCGATCACTTCAAAGCCAGGCAGCCGTCTACGCGGGCGCGGGGCCGGCGTTTCCGCGGCGTCCTGGGCTATGCGAGTCGCGCGGCCGGCGACATTCAGCCTCCCGAGGCGCAGGGACCCGAGCGCCGGGCCTGCGCGTCCGTTCCCAGCTAGGGCGAGGTGCAGCCCAGTGGGTCGCGTCTGCGCCAGGGGGCGGCTCGGAGCCAGATTGGGGGTTTTTAACTTTCTCCTCAGAGGGGCGAAAGCGAGTCCCGAGGAGAACGACGACTGTTCTCTAGACGCCGGGGTCCAGGTAGGCTGCATCGCCCCCAGCTCTTCGGCCCCCGCCCCGCACCCCGCAGCCCCTGCCCGGTAAGGGCAACGACCCCTCCCGCACCACGCACCGCTCCCGAGCGCCTGGGCCTGGGAACCGCCGGCCGGTTGCGCCCAGAGCCGGGCGGCCGGTGGGACGGACGGCGCCCGCGCCCAATCGCGGGGCGGGGCCGAGGGGGCCTGCAGGCGGCGGCCAATGGGAGGCCGCAGAGCCGGCGGGGGCGGGGCCTCAGGGCGGCGGGCGGCGGCGTCGGGAGCCGGCGCGGCAGACTGGGAGCCCGGGAGGAGCCGGCGGAGCAGGAGGAAGAGGAGGAGGACGGAGGAGGAGCGCCGCGCCCCCGCCGGCCGCAGAGCGCAGGCCGAGAGCTCTAGCCGCAGCCGGCGGGTCCCGGGGCGCCTCCGCCGGAGCCCGGCGTGGGGAGAGTCCGGGCCGATGGGCAGCGCGCGGCTGCGGCGGGCGGCGAGGCGGCGGCTCCGGTACGCGCCGCCCGGCGCGCGCGGGCTGTAGCAGGTCCCTGCGGACGGCGTTCCCGAGGTGCGTGTCGGTGGAGCGGACGGGGAGCGAGGCGAGGGTCGGCTCGAGGTGGCCCGGCCGGGCGCGGACTGTCCCCGAGGGAAGGGGCTGCCCTCGGGGGTGTCGGGGGAGCGGCGGGCGGCGCGGGTCCGGCTCCTGAGGCGCCCAGCTCCGGAGCCCGGGGTGGAAGAGGCGCCGCGCCGCTCGCTCTTCTCCCCAAGTTCTCGGGCGGCGGGAAGGAAGGTTGTTCCCGTGTCGGTGACACGGGCGGCGGCAGGACCCTTCCAGGTGCCTGAAGTGCGCTGTGACCGGCGCTCGGGGAAGGGCTCGCGCTTGCCCGACGCGGCTCCCGGCGCACCGGCGGGCGGACTCGGCGAACTTGCCGCGAGGCTGGTCCCTGGAAGGGGCGCCGCGCGCCCTCCCCGGACCGCTCTGTCTCTGGGAGGCTGCGGGCAGCCGGCGAGCACCCTCCTCGCCCGGCGCGACCTGTCTGCCCCTCCTCAGCCAGCTCGTGCCCTGCTCGGTCCCGGCTCCTGGGCCTCTTCTGGGCCCCGCATGCCGGTGAGGGACGCCGGACCCCGTCCGGGGAATACCCCAGGAGCACCTACACATTGATTCTCAGTCGCGCCGCAAACCCAGGGAATCAATTTCTGCTCCTCATCCGCGAGCGAGAGAGCCGAGGCTTCCCGGGAAGAGAGAACAACTTGGCATGACCCCTCTGGGAGATATTTGTCATCATTAACCGGCCTCGGTTAAATTAATTCAGCCCAAGATGACTCCAGCGTGAGTATTGGAAAAATCAAGTGCATCGGTCACGGAATTGTGTTCACCAAAACGTGATTTTGTTCTAAAAAAAAAAATTTTAGGCATTTTGAATTTTGGTTAGATTTAGACTTGCTTTTGACAAGGATGGCTTTCAAAAAAAAACCCAAGAAAACCAAGCCAAAAACCCCCAAAGAATCTTGGTGATTCTCGTGGGTTTGCTCAGTAAGTTCAAAACAGTCGCGCAGATTTTTCTTTTCTTTGCCTCTTTTGTCTGCAGTTTTCATTTCTAAACGTTAACACTAGATGGCTTTCTTATGACAGGCATTTAGTAAACTGCCCATTTGAGTTGCCTATGTTTGCTGTCTAGGTTACAATTTTTCTAGTCTTACAATTAGTTATTGAAGAAAAAATCTCCAAAGCTGTTGCTGTTTTTTTAAATATATTACTTCCTTTGAAAAGTTATACAAACCACTATTTTGCAGATACTGAAAGGTGGCTTATTATTTTTGGCATTCCTAAAGGTGAGTTTCAAGAGACAACATGGTTACTGGATTTAATCACATATTTAAGAATGTCTGTTCCATGTTTGGGCTTATTTGAAGAATTCAGAGTTCTGTGAGTTTTATAATCCTGTTTAGACGACATTTCCACTTACAAGATGTTTTCTGCTTGATTGAGTTTCACTGCTTTATTCAGAGAGGTATGAGTGTATATTATTCATGGGAAAGTGTACTCTTTCTTGAGTTTTGGGTACAGATTACATTGATTCTTCCTAAAGATGCTATTGATCCATTTAGGGAAGAGATGCCGCCGAAGTGTATCTGCATGATTCATGCGGGGGATTGTATCAGGACATCTTTATTTCCTTCTCAGATGATGTTTGGTTTTTCATTTCTAAGCACAACCCCTTTTATGACAAGCACAATAGCCTGTAGTTAACCATTTTAGCACCAGCAGCAGCAGGTTCCCAGTTATATTTTTAAGTACTTTTATTCTAAAGCAAAACCATGGCAGCCTGTCCAAATCCTGCCTAGATAGACAAATTTATATATAAATGGGGAAATATCTTGAGATTATCTTTATAGCTCTCATTTATTGTGTACCTTCCTCAGCTTAAACTATGACGTGTTCAATTTGTTTGTTCTAAATTAGAGCGTATTCATAAATAGCTGGAGGAAAATGAGAAAAGAAAAATTACCGAGCAAACATTTGGGAAGTAGGAAATGAAACAGCTTTTATCAGTACCCACATGCTACCTATAGATGGGGTGAAATGAACTTGAATAAGAAGCAGTGTGAGCACTTGGTCTGGAAAATAAAGCAAGAGCTACATCACAGGTATGGGGGTGGAGCTTCTGACTTTGGTGTTTGGGCTGCAGATTTTACCCAGTTGCTTTAAGTATATATTTTTCATAAAATGCTTTTTATGTTTTTAAGTCCTAGATTTTTCTCAAAGAGCTTTAATTTTATGCAACTTTTAGTCTAATAGAATTACGAGATCATCATGGTATGGCTTCTATGCTTATTGTAGTTAAAGCTGTGTAATATGGGTTGGAAGATTTTTTTTTTCCTCTCAAGACTGGACTATTATTTCGAAGGATTCTTGATACCTGAACTTAGTAAATACCTGTCCACCTGGGGATCTTTTTACCTGAGGCAAAAGGGGAAGTAGATTATTCACTTTGAAATGAATAATCTAATCTGTTTCTGAAAATGAGGGAATAGTGAGCTCACCTGAAAGGACAATTGTTTGGTAATTGAAACTGGTTTAAAAGCACTGTGTTTGGGCATCAAAACTAGTTTAATTGTGGTTGTGTTTACTGAATACTTTGTAAAGAAGTATGTATTTATGTGGATACAGCCCCCTACCCTAGCCATAATTGGTAAATGCAGGGTTATTTTTTGAGACTGAGGAAGGCATTGAGTCTTTGAACTGCTGATCTACTTAGGATGGTGGTTTAGGATTACAAATCCTTTCAAAGGCATGCTGAATTTGAAGAAAATTTAGACTGTTATTGTTAACTGAAAAACCAGGTTTTTTTTTTTTCTGTCTCAAACTTGAATGAAATATGAAGTACAGTCCTAAAGAATACAGTGAACCATGACTTAGATTTTTCACTTCTTTTAATATACCCAATTCCCTTGCTGGGTTAGAGAAGAAAGAGTAGTAGGCAGAGGGACAGGAACCTTGAACTTCCTGGCTCTATCACTGTCATGAATGAGTTTGGTTAATATATTTCCATGGTACCTTTCAGCAACAAGATTTTAGGTTTCTTTAATGTTTAAAATAAATATTAGAGTAATGAAAATGCCTGTCTGATTTGGATAGTTTATATTTTTCATGATTGTCTTTTCTTTGTCTTGGCTTATAGTAAGTTTGTGAACACTCATGAGGCTTATAGCTACTTGGTTTACCTTGAAATTAATATTCAGAAATTGCTTTTCTGTCCCAATTGACATTTAGCTATGACTCCTTTTAAAGGAGGGCTAACAATGTGATAGGAATTTAAAAGCTGTACAACTTTAGATATAGATTATTTTTATCCTTTTTGAACTTGATTCATAAACTTTGGTTTCAAAGAGCAGTAATAGTAGAAGGGAGCCAGATCGTACTTGCTGTTTTACATCAAGTAAAGTTCTGTTTCTCCAGAATTTCATATTTAGTATAACTGAATTCACTGATGATTTTTTTTTTTTTACCGTGTATGACACTATATAATCAATTGGATAGTAGGAAGAAAGAAAATATGCAGCAAGTTGAGTCTAGTTGTCATAGCATCTCTGGACCAGAAAGGTCCTTAAAGGTTATCTTTTCCTATTGTTTCTATACTTTTTGTTTTCATCTACCTGTAAAATTAAAAAAAAAAACAAACAAATTTTTAGGGATTGTCAGATTTGTCAGCATTTAATGTTGCTGCGTAAGTGTATTGGAAATTAACAATAGGAAATCCTATCTATTGTCAGTGCATTTCATTAAGATACATTAATACACCAAAAAAATGTGGGGGAAGGGGGAAAGATATATATTCTTTCAGGCTAAAGGAGAGTTCTTCCCAACCGGAGAGGAGAGTTGTTAAAAATTACCTCACACATGTGCATATACCCACCCACACACAGACTCTTTTTCCTTTTGCATGGATCATTGAAGATTTCACTAAGGGCCAGGGTTTGGAAATCACTGAGCCTCCCAACTAACCGTTCTTTAATACTTGGATCCTTTTATATAATCTCTGTAAGTGGTCTTCCAGCAATCCCCAACATTGCCAGTAAAGGGTGGAGATCACCTTTTTGATGGTTTTGAGTACTAGAAAGTTTTTTTTTTATTTTTTGGTTTTTTTTGACCTGTAGAAGTAAAATGTAATTCAACCTGTTTATTCGATTGCTATTCCCTTGGTGGCCTATAGAATAAATCCTTCTCCAGAAATATTTCAGTTATTCAAGGAGCAGTACATATCTGTAAAAGTTGGGCCCTCAACTGAATGTTCTTCATGCAACTTGACCTTTGTGGGATGCAGCAGGAGTGCCCTTCCTAGGTTACATGTCCTGCTTGCAATGGTTTAGTCCAAGTTTACATTCATTCTTCCGGTGGCCATGCTACTTTGACTAAGTGAGTTTCCTGTTCACTAAAACCCCAGAGTCCTTAATCATATGCTGCCATAGAGCCATGTCTTCCTATGCTATACTAAATGTGACTGTAAGACCTAACATTTATTGTGTTTGATTTGTTCTATTTTAGCCGATCTTTCCCATTGTACTTTTTGGAATTTGATTATATTATTTAGCACCTTTGCCTGCCCTCCCAAAGAAACACTGCCTGTACATTAGATCATATGGTCTATAAGTCACTGATGAAATTGTTTAAGTGGCTGACCACCACAAATATTGTCTCTGGAAGCTTCCCTGTAGGTTTATAAAGGAGTCATACTCTTTGGTTATAATTTAGTGCTAATATGCTTAATTTCTTATAACTAGCTGGTGTATCTCCACCTTTCCACACAGATTTCCTGGAAGAGCTTGTCAAACCTCCTTTGCTGGTTCTGCTGACCAAGTTATTCTGAGTAATAAATGAGTTCATTTTTAGTGTGTCCTTCGTAACTAGGACCATATTCTGCACAGTTTGTGATTAAGAAATAGTTGTTTAATGACTGACTGGATGCTGAGAAACTAGGGCCACACTGTGACCTCTGATCTCTGGAGCCTTAGGCACTGAAAAGAGTATAGAGTTGTTGGACTTTCTTAAACTCAGTTTTCAGTTTGGTATTGTCTTATGTTGAATTGCTTTCAGATAGTGGGGAAGAGAACCACAATCTTTCCTGTTTTCCTAGTGTTTTAATTAGTTGATATGCTTCTCTTCCTATTTCATTAATTTAGCCATAAGAGACATGTTGAACTCTATTAGATTACTCCATATTTTTCATTTTTACATATGCTAAATCTGTTGTGAGAAATCTTCATTTAGTTGAACTGTTCAAGAAATCAGAGTAGTCCAAACCAGGCTATTTAGTTGTATATCCAATTACTCCTAAGTAATAAACTCTGGGTAAAGAGCCAATATTAAAAATTGTTACTGTGGAAAGTTAGAACTCTTTGGGAAAATAAAAAGTTAAGTTTGCTGAGATAAACTATTGTGTGGAGTTATAAGAAAATTTCTGACAAATACTTAGGGCATAGTGTCTCGTATAGTTAGCATAATGATTGCTTTTGCTATCTTCTAGTGGTGTTTTTGATAACACATTTGGTTCCTTGTTGAACACTGGGTTTTCACGTGGTTCAGTAGTATTAATAGTCTGGGAAACTATACTTTTTGTATTGGAGTTTATAACATGTCATTTAGAAACTGAAATTCCAGGAGGGCAAACACTGCTGTTTCAAGTGTTTAATGCCCTCAGGGTCTGTAAACGTTTCCCAACATGCATCCCATCTATATACACTCACCTATCTAAGTGTGTCCATATATATGCATATACATACATAAATGTGCATATTACTGTCCATATATGGACATGTAAATGTCCATATATGTGTGCATATACAGATACACGTTTGTACATCTTTGTACATACGTGTATGTGTGTAATACATATGTATGTATATACATATACTTTACTATGCTAAGATATTATGGACATTATAAAACATAAACAAAAATGTAAATTTTAAGATGATGATACTAAAAATAAATAGAAGTTGAAGTATTTTCTCTTGCACCTCAGGGGCTCATTTGTTATCCTTTGAAATGTGTAGTCCCTGTCTGAAGACCACTGCTTTACCACTGTGACTGGTTAGAGTTCATAACTGTTTGGAAACAGAATTTCTAAAGGGCCTGCAGAGTCTTGTGAGGGAAGCCCAAGGCAGACTTCACTCTTAATGGACCCTATATTTATTGTATTTATTCTTTTTTTTCTGAGCTGAATTTGGCTGCTTTTCTTACAGAACTGCTTGTGGGTTACTTGTTTTGACCTTCCTTCCTCCCTCCCTCCCTCCTTCCCTTGGTTATACTTTTCTCCTTGGAAAGCTTCTAGTTGAACTTGGCTAAAGAAGCATCATACTATTACACTCAACCATCACCAGTCTCAGGATCAGGGTAGAAGGACATGACTAATCATTTGCCCATCCAGCAATCTCTAAAAGAGTAGGAACAATGCTACAAATGTGGATTAACAGTGTAGTTTTGTCTGTATGTGATTGGCCAGACAGAACATGGTGCAGAGGCACCGCTGGTTCAAATGAGATCTGGCTTCCCAGCCATTGGTAGAGCATGTGGGCTGGGAATGGATGAGGAGAGAGAGCTGTAAGCCTTGCTTGTCTCTCCTGCAGCTTCCAGCTAAACTAGAACCACCGACTCCCACCTACCCTGCTTTGCAGTTTTAATCTCCAGCACTTACCAATGCTGATAAGATATTGTATCGTGTTTACCTTTTATGTTTACCTTCTGTCTCACTTCAGTAGAACATAAGGGCATCATAGAGGCAGGGACATTTCTGGTTTACTACTGCATTCCTTGCACTTAGGTGGTTTTTTGCCACATAATAGGCTCTCAGCAAACAAATATTTATTAAAGAAATGATTTGGAGTTGTGGATTTGGACATGAAAGAACTTTTTGTATCTTGACTTTTGTTGAACTAAATAGTGTTGCCTCAAAGTTCTGCTTGTTTCTATTGTAAATGATCTGTCTGAATAACCACTGTACCTTATTTTATATCTTTTCTGAGTCATTTGACCTGTGATTGAGCTCTGATAGGGAATTGGTAAAAATGTGGAAGTTGTTTCTGAAGAGGGTTTTAACAGTTTTCCATCTGGTACATCAAGACCTTTATAGCTCCATTCAAAGGGGTGTGTGTGGTTCCGGGGAGTCTGTGCACCCTTGGGTGTTCTCCTTTCATGAGAGATTGTGGTTTACATCTTTCCCAGGGTTCAAAGTCTGGTCCCCATTGATGACTGTTTGAAGCCTATGAGGCTGCAGTTCACTTAAAAGCCCTGGTTTGGGCTTATTAATAAAGATTACTGAAAAGAAATGATTTCTGAATTGTGCAACTCTATCTGTAGTCCTTTATCTCTCAATCCATTAGCAATGATAATTTCTACAGGAAGTACTGATTTTTTAAAACGTCATTCGCACATCTTTTGTTGATTTAGTACTTTAAATTTGAGGTTTGCAAAAGGATGTTAGAATTGTATTTATGCCTTTAAATATAGTAGGTGTTCAGTAGCTGTAGCTTAATTTTAGATGATAAAAATACTTTATTGTCCTGACATAATACTAATTCCTTTATTATGTGAAATCAGGAGGATATCATTCTAACTTCTATTTGTTTACATTTGTGTATTAAGGCATGCTATATTATGGGAGCTGTATGCAAGGCTGAGAGAGTCTTATTATATAGAAATGTCCAATTTATTGAATGATTTTGTTTGAGGATCATTTTAAGTTATTTGCTTGGAATAATGGATCAGTTTTCCCATTTAAAAAGTTTTAAATTGTAAGAATGAGTAAAGGAGACTAATGTTTTTGAGTTATGAACTGAATAAAGAATTGGGGAGAGCTGCCCCCAAAGGCAAATTTGAAAATTTATTATACTTGAACTTTCATTTATGTTCTTTCAGAGATGACTTAACAAGAACCTTTAAGCCTGGTAGGATTTTTCCCTTTTACAGATGAAAAAACTAAGGTTTAATGAGAGAAAGTGGTTTTCTGAATCTTAGTTCTTATATATTAAGCCTAGGTCTCTTGACTCCAACTGTAATGCCTCTTCCTTGGTTCTGCAGCTGCTTTGTAAGGTATGGTAGGTCTCAACAAATCTTTATACCAGAAATGAATGAAAAGAGAGGAAGGAAGAAGGGAGGGAGTAAACAAGGTATGTACGTATGAGAATGGTGGAATTACCCTACTTACTCTCCCTGAAAGGGGGGATGTGGGGGCTGAGGATTGGGCTAATGAGCTTATTGTTCTAGTCTAAAAAATGCCCTGGTCAATCTGCTAGTAGATCGTGTATTATTTTTTTTTTTCTTTTCTTTTTTTAATTTTTTTATTTTAGCATATTATGGGGGTACAAGTGTTAAGGTTACATATATTGCTCATGCCCCCCTCCTCCCTCGAGTAAGAGCTTCAAGCGTGTCCATCTTCCAAATGTTGCACATCTTACTCATTGTAGATCGTGCATTATTAACTAGAAATTTTGTAATTTGAAGTGAGGTAGCAGTTCTGCTGATTGAATCAGGTTATATATTCTTGAGAAGCAAGTGGGTTCTTTTGTGATCATGCAGAGAACATTTTTTTAGTCCCTGAGTCTTTGCCAAGATTAAAAGAAGTATAAGAGGAAAACAATTTTTGTTTTGCATTTATACTTTGCTAGATTTGCATAATCTTTGTTTAAGCCAGTTGAATGTGAATCCCTAAATAAATTTCAGGCATTTAAATATTTAAAAGGATTCATCCACAGTACTTTACTCACCCAAAGAATAAGTGCTTACAACAAAGAAAATAACACCCTTGCAGATGTAGCCCATATAGACTTTGTTCACCTTGTCATTGAATTATAAAACATTAATAGCGAAGCTAGAATTTGAACATTCACTGAAATGCTTAGCTGGCTGTGTTCCAAAATATTGTTTCCCTGGTAGGGAAAGCAGGACAATTTGTTTAAAACTGGCAGTTTGCCAGTCAGGATAGCTCTGACGCAATCATTGCAGTAACTACTTTGCTCCGACTGCTAATTTTAGGGCAGTTAAATCTGGGTGATGTCTGATGGCTGCTGTCGCTGTGCGTCTGGTTATGTGGAGCTTTCTAAATTCATCCTCTTAGCTTGGCATCATAACTCAGTTCTTTCTGAAATAAGCTGTGGAGCAGAGGGATGTTGAGTCGGCACAGGATATGTGCACAGAATCAGGAGAAGGCCCTAGGAGAGTTTCAGGAGACACGCTCTGATCTTACTATTTTGTCATTCCAACAGCAAATACTTATCACATCTGTACTTCCCTTGCTATAGCACCCTGGGAGGTGTTGAAGGAGGAGAGAAGTGTATGTCAAGGTACCTCCCTTCGTGGAGCAGGGTACCGGCAATAAGCACTTGTTTTCCTGCTCATTCCTGCAAGCGTTAATGTGTTTAAAAGTGAATTTTTACTTTCTCCTTTTCTGGGTAAGGTAAAACTAAGGAGAAAAATGGTAATTTATTTTAAAAAACCTACTTGGAGCATTGTGTAGAAGAGCAAAGTAGAATTTCTTGCTATTGCAAGAAGATGGAGGTGGGGTGAAGGGTTATTTCGTGGCCTTGTGTAACTTACTCAGCTTCTTGAGGCAGTAAATATGATCCAACTTTAAAATGAGGATGTGGGGCCACACCATCTTGAGGTCTTTTTAAACTCTGGCATTCTAAGAGTTCCACGTTTTAACGGGGGCATCCAAGGGTATGGAGACCCCTGATGGCAGGTAGCTTGTCCTTCTCTCCCTGTCCTCCAGCTCCAGGTCAGTGTTGGATACAGTTAGAAAATTAACTGACTTTGTAGAATTTTAGGACTCAAGGGGCCTTTGGGTGCTTCTCTAATCAGACTTCCTATAACCAATTCAGAATTATCAGAGAATGGTTTAGCCACTCACCAGACCTATTGCATGGGTGCCTTATTAGGTGATGAACCAATTACCCATTCCACTGTAAGTGTTCTGGCAGAGCTGGTAGACAGATATATTAGGAAAAGATTCCTGTGTAAATGAGGGCATAGGAGAGATGGCACTACAACTCCTTTCAGATGAAAGACTCTATGGTTAGCTGAGAGTAAGGTGGGTTTGCATAGTCAGGAAAACATTCAAGGAAGGTAGAACTTAAGCTCTGGAAAATGGTTAGGGTTTGAATTTTTGCTGAGGGCTTCTTGTACTCGGGGATACTCCAGGCTCTGTCTGGGACCAGCACGTATGTACAAAACACTCTCAGTTGTTCATTTATCATGGTAGTGTCTCTATTAACTCAGTCTGCTTAAAATCAAACTCATCTCTTTGCCTGGTTTAGGTTTTACAGCTCCAGATAATGGATTTTATTAACAAAAGCAACATCAAAGAGAAGTGATGGACAGTATTTTCGAAGTGGTGATTATTAACTTGTCTATCATACAAGATAGTCATTCTGATTTTTTTTTGCTGTAATTTACTAAAGGTTATAGAATAAGTCATAAACCTAAAGGAAAAATTATTTTGGATGCATTAGCAATATAATTGATGTTTTGGTATAAAACTACTGAATCTGTTTCAATTGTTTGTCCAGAGAATATATACACAGTTTTATATTTGAAACTCAAGATCATGTGTTTTGTTTTGAGGCTTTATATTTTGGAATTTATAACTTGATAATTGATTTACCAAAGTAATTTGTTTGAAAATTATTCAGAGCAATAGAAGTTTTAAATCAGGGCAGTGTTAGACAGGATGGCTGTGCACAGTAAGAGCTTGCCTCACCTGGGTGTCCCATGCACCATCTCGTGCACCGTGCATTTTTCTCTGGGATGTGTGTTCATTTGCTACCGATGTTCTGTTGCATGAGTTCACTTCCATTTTTATGTCCCGCGAAGTAACAGAAAGGGCTGGGTAAGATTTGCATTATTCCTTAAACTTCAAAACAATAAATCTCGATGTGGCCAGGCGCAGTAGCTCACGCCTGTAATCCTAGCACTCTGGGAGGCAGAGATGGGCGGATTGCTCGAGGTCAGGAGTTTGAAACCAGCCTGAGCAAGAGCAAGACCCCGTCTCTACTATAAATAGGAAAAAATTAATTGGCCAACTAATACATATAGAAAAAATATATAGCCGGGCATGGTGGCACATGCCTGTAGTCCCAGCTACTCGGGAGGCTGAGGCAGCAGGATTGCTTGAGCCCAGGAGTTTGAGGTTGTTGTGAGCTAGGCTGACACCATAGCACTCACTCTTCTAGCCTGAGCAACAAAACAAGACTCTGTCTCAAAAATAAATAAATAAATCTCGATGTAATCACCATATTCTTTCCTCCAACATTTTACTATGCAAATTTGCAAACATACAGAAAAGTTAAAAATATTGTGTAGTATAGTGAACATCACTGTACCTACCACCTAGATTCTATAATTGTTACGTATGATACTATTTGCTTTATAGGTAGCTATCCATGTTCTATCCATCCACTAATCCGTCTTATTTTTTTGATGCATTTCAAAATAAGTTGCACACATTAGTACACTTTACTACTAAACACTTCAGCATGCATGTTATAAATAAGTTAAAACCTTTTACATTTTTTCCTGAGGGAAAAGGTAAAGAGTGGAATGCACAAGTTTTAAGTATATCATTCTGTGAGTTTTGACAAGTGCATACAGCCATGTAACCCCACACTTCTATTTGGATCTGAAACATTCCTACCACTCAAGAAAGTTCTCTTATACCCCTTCCCAGTTTACCCCTCCACCCCTCACCCCCACCTTCATCTCTGTCTCAGGCAGTCGTTCCCCCCTCCCTTTTTTTTTAACCATAGATAAGTTTTGCCTGTTCTTGAACTTCGTATACATGGAATCATGCAGTATGCACTGTTTTGTGCAAAGCTTCTTTCATTCAGCAAATTTTTTTTTTACTTTGTCATATATTTTACAATATATTGCTACACTGTGCTTGCTTTACCTTCATCTTGATCACATGCCCTATTCAAAGGTCATATCCATTTGTCAAGTGATAGTAGGAGCAATTTCTTTTAGATGCTTGTGTATTTATCTTAAGTCACATCTCAACTTCCCCTTTCCCTACAGGGTTGTGATTTTCATATTGGAGTTGGCCATTTTTCCACTGGGTTTCTTCTTATATCCCATCCATATATTCTGAAAATCAGGTGCTGCTTTTGTTAGTTTGCTAAAACTTGCTGCAGGGCTGCTCGGGCTGTCTCATGGCATTGGGCTGAGCTACTTTGCTTCTGAAGAGATGGATCCTCATGCATTACTTGTTTATTGGCATATGCTACTAGGAAAACTTCAGGTGAAATAAAATACATCTGTTTATCTTTGTAAAACTGAGGAATTATTTCTAGTTCAAATGCAACAATTATTAAAACTAAAATTTCCTGAGTTCAGTTTCATGCTACTATATGGAGAAGACTAATCAACTAAACCTAAAAAACCCCCGAGATTTTAAAATCGCTTGTGCTAAAGACATTGGCTAACAAAATAAAGACCTAGTTGACTTAAAAACAAAATTCTAGACTTAAGTACCTGCCCTCTTTGCTGTTTCCTTTGTTACTGAAGTTCTGAGTTGCTAACCCTCCCCAGCCATAAACCAAACTAATAAAAAGTTTTCTTGGCTGGGCACAGTGGCTCAAACCTGTAATCCTAGCACTCTGGGAGGCCAAGGCTGGAGGACTGCTTGAGCTCAGGAGTTTAAGACCAGCCTGAGCAGGAGCAAGAGCCCGTCTCTACTAAAAATAGAAAACAAAATTAGCTGGTTTTCATGGCACAAGCCTGTAGTACCAGCTACTTGGGCGGCTGAGGCAGGATTGCTTGAGCCCAGGAGTTTGAGGTTGCTGTGAGCTATGATGACGCCACTGCAGTCTACCTGGGGCGGTGGAGTGAGACTTTGTCTTTAAAAAAAAAAAAAAAAGTTTTCTTCAGCTGTAGTGGGTTAATGACTGTTTTGCATATACAACATGCTGTCACTATAGGAAGATTTTTCTTTAGGACCATATTGATTAGGGTAGCTTTCCCTGCTCTAAAAGCTACTCCAAAATGTAATGTCAGGCAAGAGAGAAGCTGATGACTTTCTTGTGGGACAGCCTGAGGTCTGGGCTGGTGGACTGCTTCCTCCACTTAATGCTCATGGACCCAGCTGCCTTCCATCTTCTTCTGTACTTTAGGGCGTTGGCCTCACCACACTGCACTGCATCGAGTGGTCTGCACTCAGGCTTGCTTAAAAGGGAAGGGGCACTCAGGAAGTGGGTTGTCTAAAGTGCTGGCCCAGAAGGGTCTATATCACTTTGCTTTTATTCCTCCGGAGATTTTTGTGACCTGACCTAACTTCAGGGAATGCTGGGCCATCCATTGCTTCCATTTTAGTCCTGTGAGTTAGCATTGCCAGTTGTTTGATTTTGCTTTGTTCGGTGGGTTTTATGGTGCTTTGCTTGATGCTGGATATTAGAACTCTGTGTTTGGGGCTTCCCTGGTACTTGCTTCTCTATTGCAGAATAAATGTCCTTGTGATCTTGGGCCCCTCGTTGCAGGCCTACCCAGATATTTTGAGTAGATCACAGACATGTGCTGAGACTGAGGGGCCTTTTCCATGGTTGTGGGACTTATAGCTGCTTCCTCTTGAAAAGACTATGTTTCTGCACCTGTAAATGGAGAAAGTTTGATCTGCCTCATAGTATTATAGAGAAGATTTGTTAAGAAAAGCTGCATGTCTTATAGCAGGTGCTCAGATGTGTTCATTCACTTGTCAGATACTTACTGGATGCTCTTTTGTGCCACGAACAGTTCTAGGGACTCAAGCAATGGCAGTGAGTGAGGCAGATAGGGTGTTGCCCACGTGGTGCTTTCATTATGGAAATACAGTTGATTTTTCTAATAATATTTCTCAAAGTAGTTTTTGGTTTTGTTTTTTGTTCCATTGAAGGCAGTTTAGTTCTGGGTGGAGGAAGGGAGGCTAAAGTCTAATAATAATGAGATTGCAGACAGATTCTGTAACTTTGAAAGAAATGTTACTGGGGACATGGATCAGGGGATGTGATAAAAGACCTACTCACTGTTTAAAATTCAGACTCATAATAGAAGGCTTAAGAGACAATTGATGAATGGAATAATGGTAATCATTTATTCAGGAGCCAGAGGGTTTCCTGGGAACAAAAATTTTTCGAATGACTGCAGGGCCCTCTGGCTTTCTTGCCATTCAGAGGAAGTTCCATTGACGTCCAGGCACCATCTCCTGCTCTGAGAAGAGCTGGGACAGATCAGGGGCAAATAGTAAGGACGCAGTTGTGCGTGTGATTCCCCCCTGTAATGAGCTCACATTACGCTGCTTTAGCCTGAAAGACCTTGAGCAGACTGTTGACTAGCACCTTGAAAGACTCTCTTGAAGAGCCTGTTCTGATCCATTGTAGGCTTTGGAGACCATGTGGAGTAGATTCTGAGTCTCTCCAGGCTAAAGGAGGAGGGCAAGTGCCTTGTTAAACACACTGTGGTGTCAAGAGGGTGTGGAGTGTGGCCCCCATTCCAGGCCCCTTGAGTTTTGTGTTCTCTAGAGTTATCCTGTGAGTTTTCAAGGGTGTGTCTAGTAATTTTGGCGATACCAGACACAAATATTCCTTCCAGAGGGTCACCTCATAACATCCACAGTGTAAGAGAAACATGAGCTTATTTCTTGCAGAATGCTGGAGAGAACAGATTTGTGGTCAATTTGCTCAAAGCTAAGGGAGCGTATCCAGCTTTAGGCTGAAATTTTCTTTTTTTCTTGGAGGTTGGCGTGTTCATGTTCCTCAAGATCTACAAAAGAAGGAAAACTTAGTGATAGGGTTGCACTTGTCACTTTCCACTATCAAATTAGAAGGGTAAGACAAACTTCTGGTTGAAATAAATGACATGTGAAGTATTTTATAGGATGGAAAGGCTGAATGGTTTTTATGTTAACAAGAATATTATGGCATTTTGGTAATCCAAAAGTTACATTCTTTTCCTTTCCATTGCTGCTGTCTGCTCAGGGTATATTATAGATGGGTTATGCAGATTTTGCTAATTTTTGCTGATAATTTAAGCATGGGAGGATTCAGGGAACCTCCTGAGCAATGAGAACACAGCTGAGCATTTCTTGAGCCTTCCGTTTGATTTGGGGGTAGTAGCTGCGGCTAAGCAGCTGCAGATGGTGTGTTTTCAACTCATGCTGTGGCAGTTTGGGAATTTTTTACATGTTTTTGTTTGTAGTGAACAAAAGAGCAGTGTGGGACTTAATCAGCTACATCAAGTATATATAAATTTTGAGGATGGTGTTTCTACTGTATCTTAACTGAAATATTAAACTTTTGTATAAGTGAGGAAAACTGGCCTGATGATTTATGGTGTCTGATTAAGTCCCACATTAATATGCTTCTAGAATGTGTGTGCTTTCACTTTCCATTAATGGGTAAACATTTACACTGGCCTTTACCCTTATAATTCACTGTTGCATCAGCCAAAACCCTTTATCTTTTTCTGCTTACATTGTTACATGAAGTATCTGGTGGCCCCTGCATGGAGCGTGGGCCTGTATTTCACATGACACCAAGGGTAGTTTGTTGGTCAGATAGTTTAACTGAAGGAAAAAAGAGAGTGCTTCTATAAGAGGGTGAAGGTTTCTCAGAGTTCACGTCTTCGTGGGAAGAGTGGGAGGAGATGCCAAAGAAATTGCAGATATACTAATAATCCTCAGAGAAGTGGTTTTTACACAGCGCCCTCCCACTAAGTATTCTGTTATTTTTGGACTCAGAATAAAGACCTGCTGGGCTGTGCCTCTAATCCTGTGGGTGATTCTTACATTTTTGTGTTCAAAACCATCTTGGCTTCCTGTTGCTCAGATACTGGGTGTGTTCTGTGGGTTTAAAAAGCACATAGCACCTGAAAGATCATATTTTGTGCTCCCTAAATTGATATGAATTAATTTGACCTACATCAAAACATGTTTTGGCATTATATCCTTTTTGTTCTTGAATTATAACTTAAATGGAAGTTAAGTTTCTAAAAATTGGATCCTTCTAATCTTTATGGTCGTATCTGTATTTTGTTCATACCTTCTTTTAATTCTTGCACTATTCTTCTGAGTGTTGAGATTTCTAGTAATTTCCAGGATTGTTGGAAGGCATTTCCATGTTGGAGACTTGTGGAGGATGTGTAGAGCATGGTTAACACTTGGAGATGGTTCCCTCGACTCCATAATAAAAGTGAGTGGTTTGCTAGAGACCACCTGTAACTTTACATTTTCTTCTCTTTGGGCCTTCTACAGTGTTAGCATCAAGATGTGTTTTTTTAAATCTGGTATAAAGGGTCATGTGGAAATATTAATATTTTCAATAATATCTTTTGGGGTAGAGACATTGTGAAGTCCACTGCTTACCTTTCCACCCATTCTGGAGGAAAAGCTGATGCATGTGCTTAAAGGTCAGAGAGCCTTGGTGGCCCTCAGGGCTTTGGGGCTATTGTTAGTGCAATAGATTCCCTCTTTAGCCCATTTTATTACAGAAATGTAAGTTAAAGCTACGCCCTATTATGCTACCCTTGTTCTACCTTACATGCCATCAGGCCCCTGCCCTGGGTTTTGGTGCGTTCCCACTCAGAGACGCATGTTGTCGAGGTGCTTCCTCTCCACGCTGAGGAAGATGAACTGTAAGCTCCTCTAAAGGTTTGGTGTTGGGCCCAGATGTCAGGGTGTGTTGCCGGTGATGTTGTGTGTGTGGTTGTTTGCTTGTTTACTTGTTTTTAAGCCTTGGAGACAGATAGTGGAAAGCATATAAATATTTTGCTGTTTATCAGTATCTCTCAGAATTATGTATTTTACTTAAAAAAACAAACACAGAAATAAGTGAGGCATGTTTACTTCCATACATCTTCTGGAGCAGTGAGATTTTGCTCCTTACATTAGCCCCAGAAGCGTGGTGTCCAGCACCTCGGTGGCCGGGCCCTTGCCGTGCCTTGCACTGGCAAGGGAGTTTCTCCATGTGAGTTCGGGTCTCATCCAGTGTCTTGTTGCCATCCATGTCACCCAGCACAGTGTATCTCTGGCAGAGGACTGAAGGAAATCGAGTTTCTTTCATTTCTAATCCCTTACAGATTGGTACTCCTGAGTAGTAATTATGAAAAAAACAGAAATACACATTATAAAATTAAAAAGCTCCAATGTTTATTGTTAGATCTAACACATCAAATTCCATTTCTTTAGATATAGTGGCAATAAACATAACATAGGAAGAAAAGAAAAGCATTTAAAGAATTGTGTTTGTTCCCTGAAAGTGTGTGTATCAGAGATTTATAAAGTGAGTCACAGTTTATAAATAACTTTTAACTTATAATAACTTTTAACTTTTATAACTTAAATAACTTTTAACTTATAATAACTTTTAACAGTTTATAAATAACTTTCACAGTTTATAAATAACACATAACTTTTTGTTGTTCTGCAGTTGTAACCAAATAGAAGTTATGAGTAAGAGATCAATTCTCCATATTAAAGTCTAATAACAAATTTTGAGGAGAAACCATGCATATCAGTATTTATATGATAGGTGAACTTGCTTCCTTTTTGCTCGGTAACAGGGTTGAACTGATAACACACTATTTAAGGGGATAATAGGTATCTAAATAAATTCTCTGTTTTGCTTTAATAATATTCATTGTAGAAAGACCCTCTTACAGAAGTACGTTGACGGAAATGGAAGAAGTGATTTTAAAGCAATTTCAGCAAGTTCAATATGTTCACTTTAAACTTTTATCCAAAAAGTAAGCTAATGATATGTATTTCAGAATTTATCTTACATCTGTCATTGGTGATTAGGTCCAACTGTTCATTCTGTAAAGTAATAGTTAATTTGTCTTTCAACAAAATGGATTCTGCAGTGTGTACACTTTTGTATTAAACAGTTGACAACTAACTATAAAGTCACAGTGGTAATACTGTCCTAATGATCACAGTTAGTCACGTGACTCACCATACAAGTTCAACAACGTCAAAACTGGTTTATGGGT